>CAAKHF010002924.1:39042-55502 GCA_901007745.1 Hippocampus kuda
CGTGTGGGGTGTTTCAGAGCGGGCTAACTCCACTGCATGTCGCCGCTCACTACGATAATCAGAGAGTAGCCCTGCTGTTGCTGGATCAGGGAGCTTCCCCGCACGCCGCCGCCAAGGTACGCGCAACACGCAAGTGTGAAGGCGCGAGCCTGCTGCTGTGGGTGCAAATGACATCGTAGCTCCCTTGTTCCATTCCGGATGTCCATTCGCTCACCTCTGTGCTCTTTGGTGATGTGTCGTGGAGTCGTTTTCCCTCACAGCTCTCTTTCTTTTCCATCTCTCGCTTTTGCTCGTCCAAGTCGACCTCCACACATTCACTCGATGGGAAATGTTTTGGGTATAAAATCCGTTTTGAGATGTAAAACAACTTGGAAAAACAATAATGCATCAATGGGCGAAGTGATTCGGACTGCTAGGAAAGTTTTAATCCAGTGGTGCCTCCATTTGCAAGTTTATTTTGTTTCCTGACCGTGCTCGCTCTAAAAATAGTTTGGTAAAAAACAACAACAGCAACAACAAAAAAACAAAAAACAATTTGGGTCAAAAAGTGACTGAGCTCCTCCTTGGGTCAATTTGGCCCAATTTACAAAATGGTGTCGTTTGCTCCAAAACAACCCAGAAAATTGCGTAAAATTAACCCAAGTGGCGGATCAATCCCTTTTTGAACCAAACTGGGCTATTTTCGACCCAACGATTTTCGGTGCATCACAACAAGTTTCGCGCGGTCAGTATGAAGTGATCCCACGTCTGAGAGCTCATCACGCAAACGCTCGGCTTCTCCCCGTCTCAGAACGGCTACACGCCGCTGCACATCGCCGCCAAGAAGAACCAAATGGACATCGGCACCACGCTGCTGGAGTACGGCGCCGACACCAACGCGGTGACGCGGCAAGGCATCGGCCCCATCCACCTGGCGGCGCAGGAGGGCAGCGTGGACCTGGTCTCGCTGCTGCTGGCCAAGTGCGCCGCCGTGAACATTTGCAACAAGGTAACATTGTCTGCGTTGGGATTCAACTTCCAGGCCACAACAAAAATGCTCGCCGTCATGTCCTTGCATTTGGGGAAAGGGGAGCCCCAAGTCGACAATGAATTTTTTTAGTCATGGATCGAATGGCGGGAGAAACGCTCACAACCCGCTGATGCTGCCGTCATCCACAGCTCACACCCAGACACATGCACGCATAGTTGCCAACGTCGCCCCCTCCAGGCTCCGCCTCTTAAAGGCACACGCTTGTCCACATGTTCGACAATATCGGGTTTTCTTCTCAATTTTACGCTTGCAATGAGTGTATTGAATGTTTTTGCGTGTGCATCTTTGTGTCCTGCTCAGAGCGGACTTACGCCACTCCACCTCGCGGCTCAGGAGGATAAGGTCAATGTTGCCGAAGTTCTTCTCAACCACGGCGCTGACGTCAACGCGCAAACAAAGGTACGGATTTCTTGTCAGCGCGCACGCGACAGTTGCTTGGAGACGAGAAGCGTATCGCTGGCGTCGGGCGGGATCCTCGCATCGCCAGAGACGTCACTTTTTAGGAAAACAAACAAAAGCCGTGAACGTTGCGTCATCAAAGGCAGCAAGCCATTTTCAATAATACTAATCAACAAATATTTATATACTTTTTTTTTTTTAAAAACACAGATGCAAGTCAACTTTTCCAGATGAATTTCTAGCACTGATTCAAAATAGTTCATCTTTTTCCTCTAGCATATCGGGTTTTCATTAGAATAGTAATAACAATAATAATCTAACAATAATATATGCAATATAGTAATATAATTTGTAGTATTTTCTGAACGAAGGGTTACGTTCAGCAACAAGTGGATTTTTTTTTCTGATACGTCATCTCAATAAAGAAATAAAAAAAAATCTGTATTGTGCATTTTTTTTAAAAAGTAAAAAATTTCCTGTTGACTAGTGTAATTTATAAAAAATATACACACGCACACACACAAATGCACTCAAATCTTCAGTTATACAATAAGTGAACCTCCTATATTCACTTCAACCTAGTTCACACATCCAGTGTACAGAGCACCAAGTATAGAGCAGGCAGCTTGCATGCACACAGGTTGAAGGTTATTCTGTTGCGCGCGTGTGTGTGCGCATGCGCGTTGGTGCTGACAGGACAGTCGTTTCCAGTGAAACGGTTCTTGACCCACTGATGCGCCCTCCACACACAACGCAACAGCAACTTTGTTCCATTTCAAAAGCAAGCTTGACAAAATGAAGGCTTCTGAACGGACGCGCCGAGACGTCTGACGTAACTGAGTCAACAGTCGCTCTCACTTTCTGCCAGATGGACTACACGCCGCTGCACGTGGCCTGTCACTACGGCAACGCGAAGATGGCCAACTTCCTGCTGCAGAATCAGGCCAGAGTCAACGGCAAAACCAAGGTGCGGGGGGGGGGGAACAGATAAATCAATAAAAAAAACGATCAGAAAGTTGCGTGTTGTCCGCGTATTCATCTCTTGTCTCTTCTCCCACCTGCGGGCGTCCAGAACGGTTACACGCCTCTGCACCAGGCGGCTCAGCAGGGCCACACGCACGTCATCAACCTCCTCCTGCAGTACGGCGCCGCGGCCAACGAGCTCACCGCGGTTGGTGGAAGCGCCCGGTCGCCGGGCCGTTCTTTTCTTTTCGCTGCGCCGTTGTGTGACCGACTTCCTGTGTGTCTCGCTCGCTCTCAGAACGGGAACACGGCGCTCGCCATCGCCCGTCGCCTTGGTTACATCTCAGTGGTGGACACGCTGAGGCCCGTGACGGACGAAAACCTGAATACTGTGGTGAGATGCCGCACAAACGTCACATTTGGGTCACTTAAATCCTACAAAGTCTTTCTGGGTCCTGGGTTCCATTCCAGGCTTCCTTTACGCAGGTTGCATGTTTCCTCCCATATTCCCAAAACATCTAGTGGTTGAGAGTGGAATTGCACCAACAAACTAGACTAGCACCAAAAAAAAAAAAATTGCCTAATTGCAGAACCGTGAACGTATAAATAGAAAAGAGGATTTCCTGTCGTGTGAGTAGCGTGCTGGTCGCTCGCGCCGCCTCACGTGTGCCATCAGGAGGGCTTAGATGGGCGCTTATGTTTTCGCCTCAAGTAGCCTGCTGTTTGAACACTCATCTCACACACACACACACACACACACACACACACACACACACACACACACACACACACACACACACATGAGATGGGGAAGACTGGAGCTGGTAGTAAGGTCATTAAGACAAGACGAACTTGTGTAAGCGTCAAAATAACTCTGTGTGTGTGTGTGTGTGTGTGTGTGTCCATCTGCTGGGAGATGGGAGATGTAATTTAATGATCAAGGTTGTTTGGTTGCCTCACACTGGGATTAGCTATTCACTATGCAAAGGCATTTATTGTCGTTTGGTTTTTTTAACTCTTAAGCGCATTTATTTATATTCAATTGGAATCCAATGAATATTTTCATCACATACATTTTTCAAAGGGTCCGTGTGGAAGGGGGTCTCGTCTATGAAATTCAGGTTTGTAAAACACCGTAATGACTAACAGACCCCTGTAGATGGCGGCGCTGCGTCACTTTGGATTTGAGATCAACACCGCTTTTGAGTAGAAGATAAAGATGAGGCAATAAATCTCAGTTTGTCACGTCAGTTATGGGGTTGAGGGGGAATGACTCAAGCCATGCATCGAGTCAGCATCGTAACTATCTGCAAATTAATTATTTTTGGCCTTCAAAATCCCTTCTACAGTCTTTTGTTGTTGTCATTTTATAGGTTGAGGTTTCACAAAACCAAACAAATCATCATGTCATTTTGCAACATTTCGTTGACTGTTAGGATTACTCACTGTGTTACCTCCCCCCTCATGTTGACAGAGTGCAACGGAAAAACACAAAATCAACGTCCCAGAAACCATGAATGAGTTCCTGGACATGTCAGATGACGAAGGTAAGCTCACATCACCCTACTTTGCCCCCCCCCCCATTTTTTTGGTTTGTTTCTGCACTGCACGATTGTACTGTAGTTAAGAGCGTGCTCTTGTGATGCCCTAACGTGTCTGCACGTGTCACCGCGTATGCATTCAAATCACACAGTTTGGGCCAATGTGCCAGAAAGTCTGGAGGCGGAGTCTATGTCAGATGACGATGAAGGTATCGGCTCATTAGCTCGCCGTCGAAGCCGCTCCGGTTGTGGGTTTGCTTTGTTGTGTGCGGCTCGACTTCTTCTTGTTTCTAAACTTTTTCTCTTGGTGGTACTCACACCCAAGCCAAAAACAGCTTTGCGAATGAATACTTTAAAATTGAAAAGTGAGTGGCAAGTGTTCACATTTGTATTTGCGTCATTCCAATATTCCACTCCATGAACAGAAATACATCTCCTTTTGCAGTACAATAAACTTACCTGCACCTCTTAGACTCCCAAATTATAGTGAATTTTTGAATGAAGTAAGGAAGAGATTTAGGTATTTGCTCTAAACATTATTTGCATAATTTGAGAACGCTATCAATCTTTTCCCTTCATGATGATTGGATTTTTCTTGCTTTTATGCACCGTCAAATGGTGCTGCCAAAACTGTTCCCACAAAGCTGTCCTGGCTGGTTTATTCCGTTGCCCTCCTTGCAGACTAACAGCACTGATGCTATTTTCCACCAAAAGCTCATTTGTTGTTTTTAACTCCGTCACGCCATCGTCCACTTTGGGAGATTTTTTTCAGAGGCCTACACATGCTGCGCATCTGTTGCATTTGACATGTTTGAAAGTGCCGCAAAGCCCTTCCCAAGTAACAACAACAACAAGCTGCTTCGGTCTCGTGAGCTTTGTTTACAACCACAACCGGCTTGTAAAATTGATGAGCTGCGTCGCGGACGTGTTGCCCAGACAACAGTTGTGTGCGTGGAAGTGTACTTTGCATGTCAACTGATAGGGGACTCAGCAGGTCTGGTCCGGCACTGGATGGACGTACGTTCCCTCGTAGGGGGGTTGCAGGCAGGAATCGCGGTTGGTGTGCTTGTGAAAAGGAGGAGAGAGTGGATGTAAAGAGTCCCTTTAATCCTATCGAGGTGGCCAAGCTTGTTATGTTGCAGGGTGGTCACCGTGGGTGCTCGGGGGAATCACACACAAGTAAATGCACCATTACAACTACTACAGCGCACTATTAGCTATCTGGATAAAGCTCGGGAAAGGTTTATAATTGCCGATAAATGCCACAGAATTGCAACAAAGCACTTGTTTTGTCAAAATGAAAGTCCTCAAATCACTTTAGCCTAGCTTCTTGCCACCCAGATGCCACATACAGCGCATTTGACAATAAAGTTGTATCCAATCCAATATCCAAACATGATGTCATCAAAGCACCAGAGTCTCCAAAATCATGCTTTCCCATTCACATCAACATAGTTCCTCTGCACCAAGCTGCCACAAGATGGCATCAAATTAAGAATCGTTTAAATGAAGCCCCGCAATTAGTTCATTGGCACCAGACTTCCACCAGTTGGCGCCAAAGCTTTTATTTATTTTGCTTTGAATACAAAACAACAAATAGGTTGATTTTCAGCAAGTAACGGAGAATAGGTAAAAAAAAAAGATGAATTTGCCAATGACAAACAGCAAATATACACGTGTTCATTGTACAGTGGTGTCTTGATTTACGTGTTTAATCCATTCTGTGACCGTGCTCACAATTCGAAGCACTCTTAATCCGCATTGTAAATTTGTCACCTCACGCTCTATAAATGCTTCTAAATACTTGATGTTCACCACGCGTTGTAAAGTTGGACTCTTGTTTAAAGTTTGCGACAAGTTCACTTCCTCACATCGCTTGAAGTTAGTTTCCTCCTCTTCGACCATAACTTTGCATGTGTGGCCACTGGCCAGACCTCCCTCCGCATCGAAAAAGAAGAGATGACAGTTCGTGCTTGTTGATGGCGGACACTTTCTCCTTCTTGGTGCGTCAGAAAAGGTGTTTGCGGAGAGCAGTGTCGACTCCTTAAAGCCAACGAGATGAGCTTTCTTAAGGGAATTAACTCTGGACTTTGCATACGTCAGATGTCACCGGACTTTACGCTTTCTCCTTTCTGGTAGTGCGCCGTGAGACCAACTATTTTCGGAAGACTTCAACGCGTAAAGGCGGCTTCCCTTGAGATTACAAATGACTGGGAACATTTAAATGATTTAATAAAAAAAAGGGAGTTATGGCTGGGTCAGAGAACGGTAAGTCACCTCGAAATTGAATGACGAATTCAACGGAAACGTCCCGTAAGACTATTCCACCGTTAGTTGAATGCGGCGTGTAAATTTGACGCATTATTGTCGCATATTAAAAGAAGAAACTGACTGATGAGGCCGGAAAAGTCGTTTCTGTGGCCGCCAGGAACAACAGGAAGTGAAAGCCCCGAAAATAAAACAATGACGTTCGTGTTGGAATGCCGTATAATACGAACACTGACACACACACACACAAAATAAATGTTCGGCTCGCGTACATGTATTTCTCATGTGGCGAAAATGGTGTCTAAAGTGTTCGCTTTGTCATCCAGAAGGTCCTAACAACTACATGTGTGTGGACTCAAACGGCGAAAATTAACCCCTTCAGTCACTTAAATTAACTTCATATGCTTTCCGTTCTAAAACGACGGCGAATTGAGGGTCTGGGCAAACGGTTAAATAAGTACTCCCGCTCGGTTTTGTTGTGAAACGTTAAACCGGAAACGCAACGGCTGCCGCTTTTGTCGGACTGGAGCGCGATTGTAGTGCGGCACCGGCTAAGGCGCGACGGGAGGGGCTGCGGTGAACCAGCGCTGTGTTTGCGGGGCTGCGCGGTGCGCAACCACCTTCCAGCCATGAGGGAGAAAGCCAAGCACGGTGGCCGCTCCGCCCGCTTCGTGGAGCGGCGCGTCATCGTCCACCGGTCCGCCGATCGAGGTGCGGTGTGCTATTGCTGCACTTTTCTGCCCATTCTGTCATTTGTGCCTTCGCGCTTTTGGGGGCTCTGCTGTCAGGGAGTGACTAAGGCTATATATGGATGCATTTCTATCTAAATATATGTTTTTATGTTGTCATGTTTACTGTCTATCGCATGGTCGTAGGTGCTTTCACGTCACACAAGAAAAAAAAAAAGTTGCAGTGGTCTCTGCTGGTGCATTCAGCGCTAAATGGAGCAGATGAATCTCCCGAGGCCTCCAGCATGATTCAAGTCTTATAAGGGACGACTTTTCTGCTTTAAACATTTTACAATGCGATCCCTCCGTCAGGTGAGGATGCTATGACCTGCGACACGGACAAGTACCTGCGGCCCCAGGACCTCAAAGAGCTGGGGGATGACTCTCTCCCACAGGAGGGCTACCTGGGCTTCAGCATCGGAGCCCGCTCGGCCAGGTAGGCATCCGTCTGTCATTCGTGAAGATGAAGATGCAGAAAAAAGAACAAAAGAACATTGCATCGCTGTTTATTATATACACAGATGTATGACACCAGGTGGAACAATGTCCACTGCTACATTGTTGGAAAGTTGCCATTTAACGATTGGAGCCGATAAAATGATTCAGCACTTTTTTGCGTGGCCTCGTTCAAATGCGGGTTTATAAAGTTGCCCCAATTAGAGCAATTAATGAGCCGCAAACTTGACCTGGTGGATGCCCAGTGGACTGCTACACGGCCCGAAATCAGAGGAAGCGCTGCAGTGAAAAACACCAGCGACTGTCAATACATTGACACACTCTGGATGGTCAGAGTGACAAAAACAAAAATAGCAACAGGAAGTGGATCATGTTTTTGAGTTTGGAAAACACTTTTTTTTTTTTCGTGGAAACGAGGTTTCAGTTTCTGGCTGTACAAGTGGAAATCGTTCTGGGACGGGCCACAGCATTAGGTACACCTGCACAGTCTAATGAGATCCATCGCCTTGGCTCTCTATGGTCACGATTGTGATTTTTGTCATTTGCCGGACTTGATATTGACAATCACAAATCCTGATAAGAATTTGTGATTGTTAATATCGGACGGGTTTAACATCGACAATAGTCGGCTGCAACATTTTTCAAAGGAGGTTCGGCAAAGCAAAGTCACTCTTTGTAGGACCACTCGGCATAGTCATTCAGAGGCATCCAATAATCGGACTTTTGCTGACTTTGATTGGTCGGTGGGTAAATAGTTAAATATGGCCCGATTTTCGGTGTGTGTGTTCGCCACTTAAATGACTAGCGTTGTGTTTCCGCACACATCAGGATTTGTGATCGTAAATGTTGCAACGGTTTAACACTTACGATAATCTGCCCCAAATGTTTTCTGAGCATTTGGATAATTTTTTCGAGACATCCGATAATCAGGTCTTTGCTGACTGATCATAAGAAATAAAAATAATTCTCAAATGCGCCCTAGTTATCACTATGTTTGTACTCTGCTTGAAGGTAACCACAATTTTGGATACCAGTGAGATTTTGTCAGATTGTGCAGGCATACCTACATTTCATTTTGTTAAAATGAAAACTTCCTGATATGATCTGTGCTTGAATCGATTGACTTAAATTCTAAAAACTTCTTTTCCTCTCTGTGTCGTTGTGTTTTTGCCTTCTGCCCCGCAAACACACAAATTTGAGTTTCTGGAGACTTCAAAAAGTCCGACTTTGCTTGACGCTCTCCTATCTTTTCTTTTCCCTGCACCTGAACTCTCACTCTAGCCCTAGAATCAGGTAAGACAAGAGCAGTGTTGTAGGAGTCTTTAGTTGTGAATGGCGCCCCGTTTCAACCCTCCCCCCAAAACTCTCTCCCCGCAAAATCCCTTCACGCCCACTGAGAGCGTCCCTCTGCGTCCTGTGCCACCCGGTGTTTGTTCGTGGTAGTTTTGTCCCCGTGTTGCAGTGTTGTGATCACCTTCTTTCCGCTCACCCTTTTCACCTGAGTCATCATACGTGCTGGAAAAAAAGTTTGCAGTGCAGTCTCGGCTGCAATAACTGTTTAGCCGAGCCGACTTCACTTTTGAGTTTTGTGCACTAATCCCGTAACGTTCACGTGGCGTTCTTTTCAGCGGCAACTTCCAGGGATTAGATGCGCACGTTCAGGACAGGAATCGTTAGTTTCTCACCTAACAGAGCCGCATCATGCTTTTTTTTTTTTTAAATCTCCAGATGTTTCAATACTATCAAAATAAAATACAAAATCAAGAATAAAGAATTTACAGTACACTTAACACCCTAGATGTTGTCTTGTTGAAATGAGGCCATTTAAAGGGGTCGTCCCTGTCCTTGTGTGTCATTGGCTGCATACCCCGTCTCAAATACTTCTGGGCCAGTGGCTCGTCCGGCTTCTGTTACCATGATGATGATTGGGGGCGTTAGCATTTTGCGTAGACTTTATACTGTGGCAAAAGTGGCAAAAAACAGACTTTTGTGCGTCCAATAAATCTCACTGCAGCTTTGCTTACCGTTTGGTTTTGACACAATAGCGGGAGTATTGCGATCAAGCGTCCGGACTCAGGCTATGGCTTGAAACTGACTCTGGATCTTCGCCCCAGTTGGTCGTGTGATGGGCAGAGAAAGTTGACGTGGGAGTTTGGGTTTTGTTTTTGTTTGTTTGTTGGATCCCCATTAGCTCTAGCAATATACAACAGCTAATCTTCCTTTGTCACTATGTGAATTAGGGCCATTGTTACCTAACGGTGGGGCAGAAGTGCAGAATGGCTCGCCGACAGACATGTTTTCATAAACTGGCAGATAAAAATAGTACTGAGTTGTTTATTTTTATACTTGACGGCCCTCTCGGGACCCAGTTGTTACATAACGATGGCCAAAACTCAAAACCTCCTATCTGAAACTCGACTTAAAAAAAGAATACTGTTTGTCAAGGACTTATCAGCTAATCAGAAAATACTGCGTTTTGGGTGTTGGTGTTATACCGGCAATGAAAAAAAAAAACAGGTTTCTGTATACGTCCACTTTAAACTGCCTTTGCGACATATGTGCCCCTCGTTTACGACCATCTCTTAGCAGCTTCGCGGCAGTGTCGCAAGCCAACCATAGCCCTTTTCCAATCCCATTAACTTTCCCTTTCGCCCCCTGAGAGCCGGATTACAATTATCATCGTGTGGGAATTGACGGCGTTTCTTTGCCCTTTCTTTTTTCGACACTGGCAGTGCTCTGCTTGACATACTCTAATGTAGTGTAGCGGGCCGGTGAAATAGTGTCTGTGAGAGAAACAGCAGGGACCTTGTGAAAGACAGCCAAGCTGTAAACAAAGTCGTAAGTTGCACGGGTCGTAAATCAGTGGAGATGGCCCGGATGATTGATCAATATCCGGCAACGATGTTCACGTAACTCATACTATTGCCATTGTCGTACACAAGTAGCTACATAAAGAATCACTTGTTATTGCCAGATTGCCGGTGGGGGGGGATCAAGTAATCGGGAAAATGTTGAGTGCAGCTTCAAGATAGGACGGCAGACAGATTGATCTGGGAAAAGATGAATGGAGCAGTGTGTAAAAAGGACGGAAAGAGAGAAGAGCGAACGGGAAAAGTGTTGGGAAAGGCGGTTGAATGAAAGCGCCGTCATTCTGTCGATGGAAAGGGATGGAGGAGAGAGCGAGAGAGGCAGGTGATGTGACGCTCTGGATACAGATTGAAACGTTGCGTAACCAACACCAAGGGGATGCCACTAGAAAGGAAAGACGACCATTTGAACGGATGTTAGCTTGGGACACTTCCAACTGGGAATTGCCACTGAGTCCATTTAGGCAGCTCAGAGTTGCCGAGTAACACGGCAGTGAATGAAAGCGCTTGTCTTTGTGCCCAACTGCGCCCCCCGCTCAACATGCTGACCTCTGTATTTTCCTCCCCCCTGAACCCCCGTCACAAACGGCCAGCTTAGTGGTTTGTCTTTTAGGGCACATGGAACTCTCTGTAGTCTTTGTGACTCCTCTTATTTATGAGCCAAAAAGCACAAATTCGTGCTGCGGACTGAACCGAAAAGATGTTTCGGTTTTAGCTTGAGATACTCCACAAAATTGCAGCGGACTGTCTGTAATCAAATGATGTAAAGGAACCAAATCTGACATCCACAGATACCTCTAAAAATGAACATCTTTGAAAATATGTCAATCTGAGTAAAAAAGAAGGGAAAATAAATACACTTCCTTCTGAAAAATTAAAGATTTATTGATAAAATTCCAACAACATACTCAAATGGATCTAGATTTTATGACCCGATTTCACAAGTTCACAAATGTCCAATATGTATCCAACACGCAAATGCTACGGTTCACACTGTAATTAACCTCAACAAAAACGGTTTGTACAACAAAAACCCAAATTCAGGAGTATTGGCTTTAGATAAAACGCTAGTGGGCCCAGACAGGACAAAAGTGGCCTGTGGAAAAAGCATCCTTTTTGCTTCGTAGGACATCCATCTGACTGTCATCCGTATAGTAGTGAGAGGAAATACCATGCATCCTTAAGATGGAACCCAAAGACATCAAATGCAATGAAAACAACAAGGGCCCCAAAATTGAACCTTGTGGAACATCCTATGACAGTGGGGCAGAGAGGGACTTACAGTGTTTTTCCAATATTGTGCTGCGCTAGTAGTAGTAATAGTAATAGTAGTAGTGTAGTATTTCCATTCCTTAATAAGCTGTCTCTCCAGCCTCTCATCCTCCTTTCCGCCGAATTTTCCACTCTGGACACTCTCTGTCCACTTAAAAAAAAAAAAACAAACAAGAAAATGTTCCCTGGAGGTTGCATGAAATAACGTAATTCCTTGCTTTTTGTCCTGTGTTGTGTTTCCCTGCCACCTGTCGCTTGTTGTTACCGCGCGGCGCTGGCTTGCGTGGTAACATTTAGCCTCCGCTCCTTCAGTTCGGATAGGTCCAACACCCTCAACCGGAGCTCCTTCGCCAGGGACAGCATGATGATCGAGGAGATCTTGGCCCCCACCAAGGACACGGTAAAGCACAACGCTGGTCTAAAGTCCTTCTTTCCCACCCACACACCTTAAAAGTGTCAATATTATGCTTGTTTTTGTTAATTGTTCACCTTGCGGAATGTACTGTATGTAGCACCTGGAATTTGCGGTTGACTCAAACCTTGCAGGAGCACACCCCCTTCTCCTGTCTCTTGTTTTGTTTTGGAAAAATCTCAGGGCATACTGCAGGGCTCCCCCCGCCTGTCCTACTCTTGTTTTGGTGGTCAGGAGCTAAACCAGAAACCGTCACCTCGCATATTATAAACAGCAGTTGCGATGTGGCCCGCGAGCTGAGTGACGACATCGCCCAAGACCCCAAACAGCCAAAATACAAACTCCACATGATTTACCGCCTTTACAAGCGAAGCCAGACAGTCAAAGGGACTCACTTTCATGAGTTCCAATTTTGTCCATTCACATCGGGTGCATTTTGTGTGGTAGAATTCAAACTATGTCTCATTTTCACTGCAAACCAAACATCGTGAATTGGGATGAAGTGCAACTCTTGACTCTTCCCTCTTTCTGAAGCTTCAGAGCGTCTGTAAAGACATTTCCTACCTGGTCGACCCACTAAATAAGGTATATTTATTTATTTAAAAAAAAAAAGTGAACATTATTTCAGGTCACCAACGTGTACATTCTCCATTCATCAATTTTTGTTTGTGGCTCACACCCATTATGTGCTTATGCGTCTGAGTGAATTTGAAAATTGCTGCAAATATTTGTCAGGAGTTCAATTCAAAAAAGTGAAGCCCATATTGGATGGATTCACTGTACACAAAGTGAAATATTTTAGGATTTTAAAAAAAAAAATGCTAATCAACACCCACCATATCAAGAAAGTAGAACACATTACAGTATTACATAAGAAACAATCAAAATGATTATTTAATGGACCGTAGGCCTTCCTCACCTCTTGGTTTACTGTATCTTTATGACGCACACCCTTCACTTTTTGAATCGAACTCCCGAAAACAACTTTCCAGCAATCTTCTTCCTCTTCCTCACATCCTTCACCTTCCCACCTCCGTCCCCGTCGTGACCTCCGCTCACGCGCCTCTTTCTGCTTGCAGCACTTGGCCGTGACCCGCGACTACAACTCGGAATGTATGCGGCGCTACAGCTGGACCCCGGACACCGTGGACCACGGCCACAACGTTGCATCCAGCCCCATCCACTCTGGGTAAGAGTTCCGGTGAGCGCCTGCATGTTTAGGAGTGCGCGCAAACATGGTCCCGTGATTGTTTATGCAGCTGCGCACACACACAGCAAGCATGGCCGCCAAGTCACTCGTCAGCAGGGCCTTCCGTGCTGATGCGGGTTTATCGTGCTGCGCTACTCCAGGACAGCACTTAACATTCTCATGTCATAAATCGAAGGACACAATCCGGAGTTCACTTCTGTGCTCACCGTACTGATGGTGACAAAGCTGGCTGGGAAGCCGCAGCAAACGATAAAAAAACAGATTTCGGTTCTTCTGCCTGCAAAACAAACCGCCGCATCATTTCTCTTAATGTGATCCTCCATCATTTGGTGAAGACTTGTCGTCGGCGCGTTCTGCTTTCCGTCCCGGTGGAGTGTGTGATGTTTGTCTTTGGTCGCCATAGAGCCCGACAGCGGGTGTCAACCTTGATACTAAAACGAGGTTTCGGGGCTTTTTGCCTCTCCCTGCATTGTCTCCATGTGTTTATTTTACAGCTTCTCTTCCCCGCTCCCTCAGTATGACTCCAGGTGAAGACTGAGCTCGCTGCTCTGTAACCCGTGACTCCACCCCCCCTTCCCCCGTCCCCTCAGTGATGTCACTCACTCATTCACTGCCTTTCCCGACGTTCCCTTTTTTTGTCCTCCCACTCATCAGTGGTGTTTCATTTGCATTGCCTAGAGATAGTCCAAGCGTGTCATCTTGGTGTTATTGATTTTCTCTTCCAGAATACACGAATAACCTCATACTGCATTTACAGAGGAAAAGCACAACACTCACAAGAAGAATATACGCAGTGATCCCCCGTTCCAGACCCATTCGGGAATCACGCGAAATCCGTGATTTATTCAAGTTACCGATTTGAACGCGCCCCCAAAAAATGCCAGGCATGAAATGTATAGAAAATACATTACGAATGTAATAATAATAATGAAAAAGGTATTTATTTGATAGTTTGGTGTATTGTGTTTGTGAACACAAGAAGATAAATCTGCGGCGCAGCAAAAAGTGAATTGAGGATTACTGTCCTCACTTTTTCATGCGGCAGTCATTTTGCCGACGGGACAGACTACTCACAAAAAGTTTGGGATGTCGGGCTCTCAGGTGAAACATCCGGTTGAGTCTTACTATGCTCAACGGCAAATATGCAGCGGTTGACTCTTCTTTCAAGTTGTAAAATCACCAATCACCACTAGATGGCAGACACTGGATCTTATACTGCTCCCGACTACAACATGAGTCAGCCAAATTATTATTATTATTTTTTTTTTTTTGCAGATTTGGAATGATTATGGAGGACAGACATAGTACCTCAATAATATTAGTATTCATGAATATTATTTTCTGGGGTTGGGATGTGCAAAATGAGGTGTTGCGTTTAATGTTGGTTTCTTGTTCAGTTTTGTGCCATCCTTCAATGCTAATTTGAATACAAGAGAGCCCTTTGCACTGGATCTTTTATACATGCGTTAAAAAATATATTCAGAGCACGTCTTTTGCATGCGTGTCCGTATTTCATCCAGATTTAAAATCACATTTTTGTCATCCATCTGGTTCAGAAGTATGTGGCCCCACCCAGTAGCACTGACGAAAAATTGTGGCCCCACCACCCCCTCTCGCATTTACCGTCCCTTCTCTGTAGCCGTTACAGATGACTTTAATTTGACCTTCCCGAATCGTTTGAATGCAAATGCACATTTCGTCGTCGCTTCGGTACTTTTGCACGCCCTGCTGATCTCAAACAAGAAGCAGAACGGTGCATTCAAAAATGAAATTCAAAAAGTCAAATGAAGATCTCACATGTCAAGGTTATAATGCAGTTTCGGTTCATCCTGTTCACCATGACGACAAATCTCCCAAACTTTTTTTTTTTTTTTTGTGAGTCGTGTATCACCTTCAAATCACATTAACCTTGTCGGTGAAACATCCGTGCAGGTGTGTAATATTTGATCACTGACGGCTGCTTTCGAGGTTCTGAAACGCTGGCAGAAACCTCACTTTTTGCCTCCAAACCGAACTGAACGCCATCACTGTTTAGTTTCCCCTCAATTTGAGGCATTTCTTGTCCGCCAGCTCTCGGAACTCAAAGCAACTTTCTTTGTGGTGTCTTCTGCCGCTTTGGCTATGATTTCCTTTTCTCTTTTCCGTTCCGTGTTTGGGTGTCCAGTGATCACAGCATGGGGATCGTCCCGCTCACTTTTTTTTTTTGTCCGTGCCTTCCGTCCATCTCGGCCCGGGCGTCTTCTTCCTCACCCTCTCACGGCGCTTCTCTGTTCTCACGCAGGTTCCTGGTCAGCTTCATGGTGGACGCCCGCGGCGGGTCCATGAGGGGCAGCCGCCATAACGGCATGCGCATCATCATCCCGCCCAGGAAGTGCACGGCGCCCACGCGTATCACCTGCCGCCTGGCCAAGAGGCACAAGCTCGCCTACCCGCCGCCCATGGTGGAAGGGGAGGGCCTGGTCAGCAGACTCGTGGAGGTCGGCCCGGCTGGGGCGCAGTTTCTTGGGTGCGTTTGGCCGTTATTACAAAATTATACATGATTAAGTTCGGACCGGTGTTCCCTCGAAGCTGCGGGTGCGAGCGATTGACTGACCCCCCCATCACTCCCGTGCTCTCTTTCAGTCCCGTGATTGTGGAGATCCCTCATTTCGGCTCCATGCGGGGGAAGGAGAGGGAGCTGATCGTGTTGAGGAGCGACAACGGCGACACGTGGCGCGAGCACCAGTTCGAGTCCACTCCGGAGGAACTCACGGAGCTGCTGACCGGGATGGATGAAGGTAAAGGAGCAGCTGTATAAAATGAATGACTGTTCATCCGGTACAGAAATAAAGTGAGAAAAGCGTGCCCCCCCCCTGCCCCCCCTCCCGAGACTACAACACGTTCAGATTTACGACAAAGTAAACGGTTCACTCACCACTTTTTTATTTGTGAACTCAAAAAGTATCTGTTGGGCTGATACTTTTTGAAACCGAGGACCCCCGTGGTCGTTGTCGCCTCATCTCCTCTCCCGACGGTCCCGTTGCAGAGTTGGACAGCCCCGCCGAGTTGGAGAAGAAGCGCATTTGCCGCATCGTGAGCAGAGACTTCCCGCAGTATTTCGCTGTGGTGTCGAGGATCAAGCAGGAATCCAACCACATGGGTCCCGATGGGGGCGTCCTGTCCAGTAGCACTGTGACCATGGTCCAAGCCTCCTTCCCGCAGGGGGCGCTGACCAAGAAGATTCGCGTCGGCCTGCAGGTTCATATGACATCGACCACTTCAGATTGGGGCGGAAGGCCGTCTACACGGATCCCCCCCCCCCCCCCCCCCCCCCC
>CAAKHF010002924.1:55522-77487 GCA_901007745.1 Hippocampus kuda
ATCCCCCCCCCCCCCCTTGCCAACTTGATATCGGCCGCCCGCGGAGCTCTGCTTGCAGTTCCTTTTAAAATCTGGACATGACAATCCCCTGCCCCGCCCCTTTTAGGCTCAACCTGTTCCTGATGACTTGGTGAGGGCGGTCCTGGGGAACAGAGCCACCTTCAGCCCCATCGTCACCGTGGAGCCCAGGAGGAGGAAATTCCACAAGCCGATCACGATGACCATCCCTGTCCCGCCCCGCCAGGCGGAAGGCCACCCCATCGGCCACCGGGGCGACGCGGCGCCTTGCCTGCGTTTGCTCTGCAGCATCACAGGCGCGCGGGCACCTCCTGGAAATGATGCGAGCACGCCAGACGGAACGGCGACGCTCATCATTTGTCCTTTGCCCCGCACAGGAGGAACGTCCCCGGCCCAGTGGGAAGACATCACGGGGACCACGCCGCTTTCCTTTGTGACCGATTGCGTCTCCTTTACCACAAATGTTTCGGCCAGGTACGCCGCCGTTCATTTGAATCGCCCTTCGAGTGGAGCGCCTGCGCATTCACGGTTCGGCAGTTGCAAAATCACATATTGACAGATTTTTGCGGGGGTATTTGTGGGCCATCTTGCGGCATCTTGGTGCCGAGGAACTATGTTAAAGTGAGTTGAGGAGCTCCATTTAAACGGAAAGTAGTGCTTCGCAGCAGGTCTTAGTCATGGGGGAGAGCACTGTACTGCATTTTAAGAGGTCAGTGATCCTCAGATGATTGCGTGAGTTAAGTTACAGAAAATCTGCGATTTAAGAGACACCATCCACAAAGCATGGGCATTTTTTTTTTTTTTTAAAAAAGTATGCGGTGACGCCAAAAACTATACTGAATATTCCTGAACGAAATCTCTGCGGGCAGGTTCTGGCTCGCAGACTGTCACCAGATTCCTGAGACGGTGGGTCTGGCGTCTCAGTTATACCGGGAGCTGATCTGCGTGCCGTACCTGGCCAAGTTTGTGGTGTTCGCCAAGATGAACGACCCGGTGGAGGCGCGCCTCCGCTGCTTCTGCATGACGGACGACAAAGTGGACAAGACCCTCGAGCAGCAGGAGAACTTCGAGGAGGTGGCCCGGAGTAAAGACATCGAGGTGAGCTCGTGTTGGACGCCACCAAAAGGAATTCCCACAAACTTTGCCCAACTTGTGTGAAATTCTGGCCCAAAACCTGATTCATCGTTTCATTGATTAAGCTGTGCCTCAACACTTTGGTCATCATTGTCAATTTTTTTTGTCAACGGCTTCGTTCAGGTTCTGGAGGGCAAGCCCATCCATGTGGACTGTTATGGCAACTTGTCTCCGCTGACCAAAAGTGGACAGCAGCTTGTGTTTAATTTCTACTCCTTCAAGGAAAACAGACTTCCTTTCACCGTGAAGGTACAGGATTTTATTTATTTATTTTTGTGTGTGTGTGTGTGTGTGTGTGATCAATTTCCGATTAACCTTCTTTGAGGGTTGTCTGGTCCGCGTGGAAGTGAACATGCTACTTGTGTATTGTCTGTGTTGCGGATTTAAAATGCCTCCATTTTGCTTCCCGACACCGTTAGGCCGCCAATTGCTCAACGAATCGCTTGTTGTTGCCTTCCCTTCTGACAAGAACTCTTCGTATGCCAGGGTAGGAAATGGTGCAAAATCTTTGACTTGACTGAAGTGTTTCCGCGTCTTTTTTTTGTCTCCATTTTTTTGAACAGATCAGAGATATGGGCCAAGAGCCCTGTGGCCGCCTGTCATTCCTGAAGGAAGCAAAAACCTCGAAAGGTCTTCCGCAGACCGCCATATGCAATCTGAACATCACACTGCCCACACACAAGAAGGTAGGCGTCCAGTTTTCCAGAGTCCTGCGTTCTTTTTTTTTTTGCCTCATGTCATATCACCTACATGGTATTCAAATCACGACGAGGAGACACTCATTGGCTTTCGAAGAGGACTGCCTATTTGTGTGTTATTCTCGCACATTTGAAGCCAGCCAGCCATAAGACCCCACAACGTATCGATGTCCACTTTTTGTGATTTGCTCCGCTGCTGCCTGGCTTTGATTTAAGAGCGGCCGACATGCATCTGTTGTGAGAAAATGGTGCTTTTGCTTCTTATGTTTTGCTCGAATGATGATGATGATGATGATGATGATGATGCTGCCACTAGTTTTTTTTCCCCCCCCATCACCTTGATGTTTTCTTACTTTTTGTGTTGCTGCTCCATTTTTCATCCCCCCCGTCTCACGACACACTGTCCCCGCTCTGCATTGTGTCATCTTCCTCCCTCCTCCTGCTGCAATGCATCTTGGGAATCCCACAGGATCTGGAGTCTGACCCTGACGATGAGGTAAATAGTCTCTTCATCATCACACTAACAGCTGCTTCTGTGTTTGTTTGTTTTTTCTCGTTGTCCCTCTGTTGGCTTGTACTGAGTCAAAAGGCTTTGTGCATGAATGTTAACGGGACGGTACGTGTTTCTATCCAATTCTTTTGATCTTCATCTTTAAAGTGACGTGAAATGCGTCACACCTCTCCCCACTTGTCCCCTTTTGCATGTACGTGCTCAAGTGCTAATCTTCAACTATAAGATGATCCTATTTTTTTTTTTTTTTGGTCCCATAGTTCTAGGAAAGCGCAAAATACATAAAGATGGATTTATATTGCATAATATTTGTAAAGTAGGATTATCGTAAATGTTGCCACATTTGTTTTCTGTTGAACACGACGACTGCATGCGATACGCTCTTAAAACACAAATAGGACTGAATCATTTTAAGATGGGACCATGTCACCCTAGGAAATTAACTTTAAATAAAAAAAAAAACGGTGGTATTTAGACTGACTCGTACACCAACTTCCGAGATTTGGAGTGACGAATCATCATTTATATATCGATATGTCGATAATTTTGCTTGGTGTAAGCGAGCCAAAATGTCAGTTCCAAGCGATTGCCGCCCCCTCGACTTGAGGCAGTCACACTCCAAAATACAAAATGAACGCGTTTGCAAGGAGCATGGAATCATAGCTTAGATACTAAAGTAACTATAGTTAGCAGCGACTGATGTCATTCACAAGGCCGCTTCGAGGCACACGCCAACACGCAAATGTACGTTACTGTCTGTGTGTGTGAGACCTTTAAAAAAAACAAAAAAGTCATTTATTTTTATTATTATTATTTATGATTTTATTATTTTTATTTAACAAAAAAAGTGTTGGTTATACCGTTTCCTGGCATTGAAATTAATTCCAATCGAAAAAAAATGGATTTGATAATTACTGTCGTGAGCCCTTGCCATGAAAGGGCCAAAAAGTACTTCTCATCTGTGGTTGCGACTCACCCGAAACGGGGCACTTTCCTCCTAAATTACCAAATGAACGTTTTTATTTTTATTTTTTCTTAGGTAAACATAACTACCTGACCATATTTTTTATGTTCAAGCATCTTTTTTTTTTTTGTTTGTTTTTTTTTTGTTTCAGAATGAAAGGCCAGAACGACGCCATACCTTTGCCTCCTTAGCTTTGCGTAAGCGCTACAGCTATTTGACCGACCCTGCGGCGAGTGAGTTTCCCTTTTTTTTTCATAACACGCATGGAAAAAAGTTGAGAAAAATTGAGATTTTCTACATAAATATCACAATCAGCTGAACTGTCTGAAGGTCCCTTTATATACTGCAGTACTGCTGTTGCTTACATCGTCCAGAAGGAGTTTTTTTTGTTGTTGTTGTTGTTGTTTCCAATCGCAAGTGCTCATGACTCATTTCTTCTCCCAGCCCAGCAACCATTGTCATCCGTCCTTGCATGATTTTTACTGTGTGTCAAGCTTGGCTCAGCCTACCGCATTACGTGCCATTGTTTCAACTCTCGTGTTACACTTTTGACAATATTAGCAGGTCAACATCAATCATGTCATACGTTGATTTGTTTGGACCAAATTTTTTTTTGTTAGTTTTTTTTTTTTTTTTTTTTGCATTGTATGAAAATGTTGATTTCATTTTGTTCAATTTCATTCCGTGGCCATTGTTCTCTTCTTGGCTTTGTGACTCTGTGTGGCTGAGTATAAAAACAGGTTGCACTTTACAGCTCGGGGTTGATATTATTTCGGGGCAGATTTAATTGCTAATCTCATAGGTGCAATGTTATTCTTATTATTTTGCCCTGGCTCATCTGATACATTCCAAAATTTTAAAAGTTGTTACCGGGTGTGACAAAACTGCACATTAACAAAATCTTGGTGCTCATTGAACATTTGATTTTTTTTTTTTTGTAAAGTGCAACCTCATTCTTTATCCTAAGTTCCGGCCAAATACATAAAAAATGTAATACGCTTTTCCAAATGCTCTTAACTTGTGGGGTCATCTCTGGCATTGAAAAAGAAATCAAACGTAAGGAACTGCATGTCAAGAAAACACGGGCAGTAAAAGGCACTCTCGTCTCTCAACAAGTCAAACAAGCACACAAAGCGCATCAAAAGGCAACGGAATTGTACTTTTCACTTATCATGTTTTCTTACTTTGACCACATGTCATGCATTTTTGTTCCCACCACATACAAACACGCGCACATACGCTATCTTTTGTCATGTACCTTTGTTTTGATCCGTATACTTCTCATGTCATCCTGAATGTGTAAAAGGGACCTTCTGTAATCTACAAGTGTACATTTTTGTCTTGCTGCTTGTAAGTGATGCTGTTTCTGACTGAATTTCTCTTTCTTTTATGTTTTCTTTTTCAATTATTTTACCTTCTACTTTCTCTTGCCTCCTTTTCTTTTTTGTCTTCTTTTTGTTTGAATTACTGTCGAAGAAACACCCGATCGAAGTCCGCAAAGAGCACAGCCTTCTGGCTACCCTCACAAATCTGTCTTTTCAACGAGATCTTATCAGGCGTGGCCGCCTGTTCCTGTCGCCGTCCCTGGCCAAGCCAAGTCTGGGTTTGGCTCCCTCTCCAGCTCATCGTCCAACACACCTTCTGCCTCTCCACTAAAGTCTGTCTGGTCCATCAACTCTGGCTCCCCGATAAAGACAAATATTCCCGGATCCCCTGCCTCTTCCGTTAAGTCGGTTAGCGACATGGTCTCTCCCATCCGATCGTACAGAACCATCTCCTCTCCTATCAAAACAGTAGTCCAGCATGCTCAGTACCCAGGCCAGGTTGCCCACAGTCCTCTGGCATCGCCTGTAAAAAGTGCTTCAGACAGTGCATCTATGAAAGGACTTGCGGCGTTGTCAGCCAGGACTATAACTGCTCCGACAGGAGGAAGTCCTCTCCTTGAGAGGACATCAAAAGCCACGACGCCTCCAACATCTCCCAAATCTTCCCTTAGTATGTTCAGTTCCCCTCTGTCATACAAGACCGTTGTGGGTGGGTCCGCTGTTACGGGATCGTCTTCCTCCCCTATCAAAACTGTCCCCGGCCTCTCCTCTGTCCGTTCCTTTTCCTCAGACGTGTCAGGCCCCGCAAGGAACCTCTTCTCCTCACTGTCCTCGCCCCTCAAATCCAACACCCCACAAAGTGCTGCGGCACTGATCAATGGAACAGTGTCGCCAGCACAGTACCGCTCCTCCTCTCCAACCTCCCTCCTTGCCAGCAGTCTCCAAGAAAGAATACAAGCAACCACCAATGCTGCGACGACAAGCGTCAATGCGGCATTTGATGAGGTTGAAAAAACATTCAATTCTTGCTCGGCTGGCTATGGCACTTTAAAGTCATTGTCCTCCTCTGCGTCCTCGTCATATCAGTCCATTCGGTCCTCAGCATCTAGTTCCCTTTACAACTCACTAAGGTCCCCTCCTAATGCCACCACTGCTGGAACGTCCAGCACCGCGACGGTCCCTGTGTATTCTGTTACCAATGTACTGCCAGAGCCCCAGTTTAAAAAGTTACCCAACGTGTCCAAGTCAACTGCTGCTATTCTGTCCCCACGTAACACCGCGCCCCCTGAGATGAATCCTCAATTGCAGTCGTCCTTTGCCAGAAATCTTTCCCCTACCAAGCCTCCACTTCTCTCATCCGGTTTAAAGTCAAACGCGACATCCGCGTTGTCATCCAGCCAAGAAATTCTGAAAGACGTCGCTGATATGAAAGAGGACTTAATACGAATGTCAGCCATTTTGCAGACGGATCCAAATTCTAATACAAGTAAAGGATTTCAGTCTGGTTCCGCAGCCAAGGTTGAAGACGAAGAGCCGTACCGGATTGTGGAGAAAGTAAAACAAGATCTGGTAAAAGTGAGTGAAATCCTGACTAAAGACGCGGGCAAAGAGCCACTGGCAAGGGGGACCTTGGACGACATACGCTTCTCAAAAGTACCTGTTGAACAGCCACCCAGCAACTGGAGCTATCCCCCAAGATATGAGACGGTGGTTCCTCAAGCGAAAGCAAAAACAATTCAAGATCGAGATTTCAATCTTTCTAAAGTTGCCGACTATTTAGCTAATGATGTTGGTAGCAGTTCTTTCTCCAAAACGCAAGACACTAAACATACAACAAATGAGGGCAAGAGAGAAGCAGATGGCAGGGAAAAGCAAAAACGCATTCTGAAACCCACCATTGCAGTTCAAGAGCAAAAACTCAAAATGCCTCCAACGAGCATGCGATCATCCCCTTCAGACCGAGAGCTAGGTAAAGTGGCCGATGCTCTTTTTGGAGCCGACACTGTGCTGGAATCCCCTGATGATGTATATCATGAACAGGATAAGAGTCCCCTCTCAGACAGTGGCTTTGAGACCAGAAGTGAAAGGACCCCTTCTGCCCCCCAGAGTGCTGAAGGCACGGGCCCAAAGGCGCCTTTCCAGGACATCCCCGTTCCCCCCGTGATCACTGAGACGAGGACTGAAGTTGTTCACGTCATCAGGAGCTATGAGCCCCCTGAGGATAACAAACAACCTGCAATGCTGGAGGGAAATCCCATCCGATACATTGGCACTGAGTCGAAAGGACATGCTAATCAAGCTCCATCAATTAAAGTTGCCCCTGATGAGGATCCGATGGGTAAAGGCATACGGTTGAAGGAGGAAACTCACATCACTACTACCACCAGGATGGTGTACCACAAACCATCTGGCAATGAAGCTGTTTCAGAGAGGTGTGAGGAAACCATGTCTGTTCATGACATCATGAAGGCCTTTCAATCAGGAAAGGACCCATCGAGGGAGCTTGCTGGACTCTTTGAGCACAAATCTGAGGAAGTACCACACAGACTCTCTGACGACGTCAAACCAAAGGTTGAAAGAATAATTGAAGTGCACATTGAAAAGGGCAGTAAAGCAGAACCAACCGAAGTCATCATCAGAGAGACTAAAAACCATTCAGACAATGACATGTATTACTACCCGGGAAACAGACAAGAGGACAGGGAAACTGAGGAACTTCCTGCCTATTTTGACTCCTCCAAATTTAACGCCACCATGGCACCCGAGGAAAGTCGCCCTAGTTCAGCCCAATTAATGGCAGATGAGTCTTACAAGACCTTGAAATTGCTTAGCCAGCAGTCTGTGGAGTACCATGAGGATGAATCGTCAGAGTTAAGGGGAGAATCTTATAATTTTGCTGAGAAAATGTTATTGTCAGAGAATTTTGACCAATCCCATCCTGACGCCGAGGAACGTGGTCGAGAAAAGTCTCACTTCCACTCACCAGACAGAGGTCGAAATGAGAGTAGGTCAGTAGGGCCAAGAACAGAATACATCTTTCGGTCGACACGAAATTTGTTGGATACATCAGGGAGAATGGCCGGTACTGATGATAACTATGACACAATGACACTTGTGCAGCATTCCTCTGAGCCCGGTAGTCCAAAGCAATCTGTTTGGATGCGTGTCTCATCAGATGACACAGAGAGAAAGGAAAGAGAGCAACTAATATATGAGGAAAGAGTGGACAGAACCGTAAAAGAGGCAGAGGAAAAACTCTGCGAGGTATCTCAGTTCTTTAGAGATAAAACAGAGCAGCTCAATGATGAGCTCTCCTCTCCAGAGAGAAAATCGCGCAGGCCAGACTTTAGGGAATCACGATCCGGACCTAGTTCCACACAAAGCAGTCCAGAGCGATCGGTTTATAGAAACGGTGCAAGTGGGGAAGAGTGGAGCAGAGAAAGACTAAGAGACAAGTTCAGCTCTAATGATCGGAAATGTGCCAGTTTACCCAGTAGTCCGGAGAGGCGAGTACTGCTGCAGCATAGTGATTCAGACTCTAGAAGGCAGGGAGACGGGAAAGTTGAAGGCCCAAAGCCTTTTCAGATGTCTTCTTCCAAAGTAAGCGCAGTGAGACTTAAGTTTGAACAAGAGGCTCAAAAACAAGACAGGGGTTCTCAGGGTGGTCAAAGTTCCAATCCTCCCATAAGGAAACTCCATGAAAGTAAACTCCCTGTGTACCAGGTATTTGCTGGTCCTAATGTTCCAAAAGCACCAGACAGTCCAGTCAGCCAGAGAAGAGGGCAAGAAAGCGAGTCCAAGTTTTCACCCTTGCATCAGTCCCATGGGAAAAATCAGGACGATAAGAAGTTATTCAAAACATGGGAAAACCAAGGGTATGGCAACTACAAACCCCAATCACCCAAATTATCTCACACATTAGGCCATGATTCTCCAAAAGATGACCGCAATAGCGATTCACAAAGACAAGAAACTACCAAGAAAGTTATTTACACTGAATTCGTTGTGCGAGAGAGTCCAAATTGCAATGACGGTCTAAAAAAAAACTCGGAATCTCAAATTCCTGTAAGAAAGTCGTCTAATTTTTCAGATAATCGCAGATCCCCATCTTTAAAATTAGACACCTCTGTTGAATCACATGAGAAGGAAGGCTCTCGCACGCCCATCCTCGTTCGAAACCCCGTACATAGTAGCTTTGAATCCAACAAATCTACTTGCGGATCGTCAGGGAAATCCACAGACTCCGACTGTAGCCAGTCAACTATCACTTGTAACGGTGTCGACAGTGACCAAATAGAATATTTGGATCATGGAACTCCTGCACTTATCACAGAAGGTTTCAAAGATATCAAACCATTACCTGTGTATGTTAGCATTCAAGTAGGCAAGCAGTATGAGAAAGAAACAGCGACCGGGCAGCTTGGAACTTACAAAAAAATAGTAAGCCATGAGAGCAGGACAGTACATGAGACCAGGGGAACATTTTACACTGTCAAACAAAAGGAGTCGCCATCTCCTCAAGGTAGTCCAGAAGACGACACTCTAGAACAAGTAACATTCATAGACAGCTCTGGGAAGAGTCCTGTTACTCCCGAGACGCCAAGCCCGGAGGACGTTAGCCTGACCTCGAGAATGCCTGATTCTGTGATTGGCTCCATGGCTGGCATGCCTAGTCCAATCCCAGAGGAGTCAGAAGAGGAAGATGGTAAGACCTTCATCTACAAGGAGCCTACAAAGGAAAAACCCAAGCAAGCAGCTTCAGAGAATCACAGCAAAAAACAGGAAGCAGAGAAACAGAAGCCCAAAGGGGAGAAGAAAGTTCCTTATATAGAGTTTCCACCGCCTCCTCCTTTGGACACAGAGCAGTCAGACCCTGAAAAAAGAAAATCTTGCGCATCTTCTGAGACGGAGACGGAAATGATGGAAGTAAACCTCCAGGAGGAGCATGACAAGCACTTTTTAGCCGAGCCAGTCATCAGGGTCCAGCCTCCGTCACCCGTTCCTCCCGGAGCTGATAACAGTGACTCCAGTGACGACGAGTCTGTGTTCCATCCCATCCCTGTCAAAAAGTACACCTTCAAAATGAAAGAGGAGGGGGAGAAACGCTCAAAACACAGAAAAACAGAGAAGAATGGAAATAAAGAGTCTGAGATCAATGGTGTCGTGAAGGGGGAGGAAGCTGACTTGGAACAAAATGGGAATGACCAGTCGATCACCGACTGCTCCATAGCAACCACTGCTGAATTTTCCCATGACACAGATGCCACTGAGATTGACTCACTGGATGGTTATGATTTTCAGGACGAGGACGATGGACTGAGCGAAGACCCAAAAACATCCAGTCTATCCAATGATGGGAAAACAGCTGATCGCCCCTTTGGTCAGTCTAAGCTCGAAGTGATTGAGGAAGAGAAGTGTGAGGATGGGAAAACCAATCCATCTTCTATGAAAAGCAGTGGGGAAGAAATAGATTACACCCTAGAAGGAAGGCATCCAGAAAGGTTCACAGACCATTACTTCCGCTACCAACTTGAAGAGGAGCTAAACTCAACCTTTAAAACCGTAGCCACAAAAGGCCTCGACTTTGACCCCTGGTCCACCAAAGGGAGTGATCATGAAGGAGTTTATGACTCCAAAACCAAAGACGAAGATCCCAAGCCCTTTGGTTTATCCGTGGAGGACAAATCACAGGCTACAACACCTGACACAACCCCTGCTCGAACACCAACTGATGAGAGTACACCAACTAGTGAGCCTAACCCCTTCCCTTTCCACGAAGGGAAGATGTTTGAGATGACCCGCAGTGGTGCTATTGACATGAGCAAGCGGGACTTTGTTGAAGAGAGGCTTCAGTTTTTTCAGATTGGTGAGCATTCCTCTGACCCTCTAACAGGGGAAAGGGGGAGAGGGGGAAAGATCCTGGGTGTAATTTCCTCTCAATCAAAAACAGGGGAGAGAGCCACGGTCGAGGGCAAAGTGAAAGTTATAGATACAGCCACAGGCGGCAGCACAGCACCAGCAGCAGGAGCGAAATGCAGCCCCGTGCACCCTGGCAGTGACACCGGCTATGCTGGTACTGAGCTACCCACCCGTGAAGCCGTAGCTGAGACCGCCTCCTCATGCACAATCACGGCCTCCAAGGTTGATCCCAAATTGCGCACCCCTATTAAGATGGGCATAGCTGCCTCTATAACTGTGAAAAAAGACTCAGGGGATCTCACTGATTTTAAAGCTGAGATGTCAGAGGGCCAAATGGTGCCCGAATATATCAGCATAGAGGGTCAAAGTGCAGAAGGCCAATCGAGCAAAGACACAGAGGCCAAGTCAGAGAGAAGAGATTACCCATCTGAAAACTGCAACAACAATAATAACCTCGAATCCTCCAGTATTCAGGCCAACTACATTCAGTGTGGCAGTGTGGTGTTCAATCTGCAGTCCTCCTCTGAGCCCACACTTCAGAAAGCCAGCAGGATAGAAACATTGTGTTGTAGGGATGTAGAAGAAAAAGTAGAAAGAGGTCAGAGCAGTCAGGTGCAGCAGCAGCAGCAGCAAAGCGTACCGGTTAAAGACAGTGAGGTGAAGCTGCCCAGGTCCAGGCTTCCAGTAAAAGCGTCAGGGCGGTCAAATCACACCCAGGGAACAGCCATAGGCAAGCAGAAGCCCAAGCAAACGGTGAAAATTGAGACAAGAAAAAGAGGAGAGCCAGCCATCGCCAAAGTAGAACCAAGGTCTAGAATACCAGTCAAGGATATTAAGAAGGGAAACTCCACAACCGCAGCTAACTCACCACATTCGGTTAGGGTTACCTCACGGCCAACGAGGCCATTAGCTAGTGAAAGAGCAGCCATCAAGTTGCCCTCGAGGTTACCACTCAAGGACAGACATCAGGTCAGTAAGGCATCAGGTGAGGGAACGTCGAGGCAGGAGAGACACGAGAACCCGAGCGATGTTTGTAAGCGCACCATTGAATACTTTAAAGAGATTAGCGGAGAGACGATAAAGTTGGTGGACCGCCTGTCAGACGAGGAGAAAAAGAAGCAAACAGAGCAGTCGGAGGAAGACAGCACCTCCCGGAGCACCTCCCTGTCAGACACCTCGCAGCCGTCCCAACCTTCCCAGCCCTCCCGCTCGTCCAGGTCTGGTCGAGGTTCGAGGGCTGAGGCCGGGGCCGGGGCCCCGTCCGTAGGGGCAAAGGTGGCGACGACGGACAGGGCCTCTGGCAGTCAGAGGAGCAGAAGGAGTAGGCGGACTGGTGGGAAGGAGGACAGTCAGGGACTCGCAGGGTCTCGAACACCTCCCATCGCAGAGATCAAGCCTAGTTTGTAAAACTTTCACACTATCAAATACATTTATATATATATATATAGACCTATTTCACTTCTAGTTGCATGACTTGTGGTCATTGAATTGATTGACTGGTATGCCTGTGGCGTGTTTATATATTTATAAATATATCTATACATATATGTGTATGTACTCCCATAAGAACAGTAGCTGTCATTGACCCATCATCATTGATGTACTTTGTCCTGCATTGTCTCTGTTCCAAGTTTCCTTTCCTTCTGTGCCCCCGCACTTTCTCAAACCTTGTGTGCCCTGTGCAGTACAGTAGCAAGCCAGTCGCAGTGACTGCTACACTCGCACAATCCCTGGTTTGTTTGTCTCTGTTCAGGGCGAAGTTGTCATGGTTATACTTGTAGTGTCGTCGGAACTTTTCATATACTCGACTGTCGCAGTACTTTTGTTTTTTGTTTTTGTTTTTTTGCAAAGAACACCAAGTAGCGCATGTTGATCACTGCGATTCTAACCTAGTCCAATCCACCCTAGATTTTTCGAACAGAGTCTGCTTCGTAGAGTTGTGGTATGCTTTGTTTTGTGTGGTTCTCATGACACTTAATGCCTGCCAAAAGGTTACACAGCACAAATAGCCATAGACCACCACATGTAGTGTGAAATGCCTTCCTTTTCTTGCCATCACAAAAAGGAACAATTCAACAAATTTCCAAGAATTGCTGGATTCCAGTGAAGAAGAATTGGAGTTGCAAGCCAGCTGTCTTGAATTGTAAACTGGAGAAGTGGCAAGAAAAGGAAACGTCAATGTAGTTTGTTTGTTTTTTCCTCTTAATACTGGAGAGAAGAAGAATGATCAAAATGTTAACTAGCGATTGTCCTGTCTCACCAGGTCCCCAAAGTCCTTGTGAGCGCACAGATTTGCGTATGGCCATTGTAGCAGATCACCTGGGACTCAGCTGGACAGGTAAGGAAACGCTGGAGCGACGGCGATCAAATATCGTGGCCAATTTTGTGTACGCACTACGGCGGTTATGTACTGCTTCTTCGAGACTCCGTTGATGTGTCTCGTCACAGAGCTGGCTCGGGAGATGAACTTCACGGTAGATGAGATTAACCACATTAGATTGGAGAACCCGAACTCTCTGACAGCACAGAGCTTCATGCTATTAAAGAAGTGGGTCAGCCGGGAAGGGAAAAATGCCACAAGTAAGTGAAGTCTTACCTTGCGTCTGTGTTTCAATGACTTTTCACAACTCTCCACGTAACGCTATCGTTTGTTGGCATCTTGTTGACTTCCAACCGGAGTTGATGCTGTATTATTTTCCACAGCGGATGCCTTGACTGCAGTGCTGACCAAAGTCAGTCGGATGGATATTGTGACTTTACTGGAGGGCCCAATTTTTGACTATGGTAACATTTCCGGCACGAGATGTTTTGCCGATGATCATGCGGTTTTCCGGGATCGGGCTGATGGTAAAGTTTAGCTCTGATTAGCTGACCTATTACCTCTTCCTGCTGCCATGTTGTTGTTATTTTTGTTTTTTGCATGCACCACATTGCATGGATCATGTCTAGTGCCAATTCCTAATTGTGTCTTGTTGTCGAGATGCTGTTTTCGTAGCGGTTTAGAGTTGTGTCTGGACAACTGGCTCATACCGTTCTCCAAAAATGTTTTAATAACACTTATCATCTCACAGGACTATTTCTTGCCTGAATTAAGATTACATGGCTACAGTGTGCCAGTTGTCACGAATCCTTTCAGGATTGCATGCATGAAGATACAAAGGACAATAATATTTTTCACCTAACCTGAGTTAAATGTGGATCACGTGACTGTGTGGTCTATTTTACTGTTGTACAGTTTAGTTCTCCTAGTGCTCCTCCAGTTCCTCTGAGCCTTCCTTGGATAGATGAGAGTACGGCTTCTTCTCTACCTGTTCCTCCTGCCTTGCATCACCTCCTGCTCAGCAGCACCCACTGCTGATAACAGCACATAACAGCTCTTAACTGTTTAAGAGCTACGTATTGCTGATAGCCATCCCCCTGCCGAAGTCACACTATTTATTCATTTTCCTTTTGAAATTCAACACTGACGTTCATTTTCCATTTTGTCCTGTTTTTTTTGTTTGTTTGTTTTTTGTGTCAATCCATGCCTGCCCCTTAGTGTGTGTGATTATTCCATTGATTCCGAGCAGTCCCGCCTTCATCCTGCATACAAAGCGACCCATCCCATCCCCGCCCCTGACACCGAGACCCCTGACCCGACGCCGCTCTCCTAGTTACGAATTCTCCATTTCGCTCAAAGATTTGGCACCCCCTTTGCAACCAGAAAAACACTTCACCTTTGTTCCCCCACCTCTTCACTACCTCAACCCTCAGTGCCACCCCGCTGACGCGCGTCAGTCCCCTTCCTTTCCTTTCTCACCGCACCCATCCTCCCCGATCCCACTCATCACTTCGCCATCACCTTCATTGGTGCCGTCCCCTCCCCCAACCTCCTCCGCTCCAACAGAACGAGCAGTCGTAGAACTATCCCAAAGCACCTCTGAACTCACCTGTGATCCACCTACCCTCAGAGGACCCCCAACCACACCCGCCGTCCTCACCATTGCACCCTACCCTGCCACCCACAACCTACCGGAACATGCTACAAGTCCCATTTCTTCACCCTCTGTAGCACACTTGCCAAGTGATTTGACCGCTTCTTCCCACCCTGTCTCCCCTCTCGCTTTCCCCCCTGTGCCCCCCTGTGAGTCCCGCTGTGCAAGCCCAAATCCTCTATCCCCGCCTCTGCGCTCACTGTCTCCTTGCCACACGTGCCCTTGTGCTTGTCCACCTTCCACTCGCACCCGCATTGACCCTACCTCATTGGAAATATTTATGTAGGTTTATATTAGTGGTATTCCAACTGGGGTACCTTTAAAACAAATTATTCTAATAGATATTGCTGCTTTTTTTGCTTGAAAATAACCATTTTTTAAAAATTCCTGTAGCATTTACATCTGTAAATCATGCCGACGTTAGACTTCTCGACTGTAGCCCGATTTTGAGCCAACAGATGTGTCGCAGACAAGCTTAGTGTCTCATCGCCGATTTCGAGTTGTGTTGTGCGCAACGTAACCCGTGTCGAGTGACATACCCAACGATTGGTCGTCTAGCATCTGGGATGCTTCACGACGAAAAAAAAGTCGGACATGCCAGACGTTTTGTTCATCTTGCTACATCGTGTGAGATGTCCTAGGTCGTCCTTTGTTTGGTTCTTTGGCATTGACCAATAGGAAGACAGCGCCTACTTATGACAAGAGACTGGACATGCCGTTTATAAATTAACAAACAAAAGGAATGGACAGTTTTGGAACGTATTGGAAAACATACATTAGCATTTCAACTCAGGCTATGTTTACTAACTGCAAAGCTAGTAGCTGGTTAGCAAACGGACTGAATCTTGACGGAAGCATGTGACGATTGTCAGGGTCTGGTCGCTGACGGACTTGTATTGTGACGTCTTGACTGGTCCAAGACACAGAATGATATTTATCTGGTAGTCTGACATGTATCTAGTTATTTTAATATTGACGTTAGGATATGGGGGGGGGCTACTGGAACAATTCTGCACTGTAAGGGGTCCCTGAAACCAAAACCTTTGAGAACCCCTGCTCGATATTCACCTCTCATCTGTCTATACATGTAAAATCTTCCATATTGCTCCTTGGGAAAAAAATCCTTGTGAAATCATGTTCAACTTACCGACTTAAAACATATCCAGTACAATTGATGTCATACGTTGTATTGCATATGTCTGCTGTGAAGCTACTTACTTCCCACTTAAGTCTCAGTGCCTTGTCCTTGCCGTAGGATGTTTGTGTGTGTTATGCTGTATTTTCAGTTCTTAGCATGCTTCGGTGTACATTTATCATCATGTCACCCACAGATTACCAGAACATTCTAGCCGAGTTGCATTCCCCCGCCGCACTGCACTCCGACCCACATTTCCTGGTGCCCGAACTTCCCGTCACACCCGACCCTTCCCCTGTCCACCACCAACATCACCATTACCCACAATCCGACTCCCGGCCGCAGCCCCTGCTCTCGAGCCCTGAGATCAAATCTGGAAGCTCAGCCGAGAGTCCCCTTAGGCCCTGTCAGCTTCCCCTGTCCCTTTTGGCTTTTGACCTCCCTGATCCTGTTCCATCCAAGGTGCAGAAGCCCCACATCGCCCTGAACGACCAGCTGCTCTTAAGCGAGGAGGAGGACAGATCTTACCGAGAAATGGAACCGAGCCGCACGCACAAGTCTGTCCCTGCTCTGTGCGAGTTAGACATCAGCATGGCCTACTCCACATCGTCCTGTTCAGTTTCATCTGTATCATCGATAACCCCTTTAACACCTGACAGAGCACAAATAGGAGATGGAGCTGTGCTACAACTGGACATTAAAAGGTGTGAGAAGGAAGAGTCAAAAGAAAAGGGTAAGGTTGATCAGAGGGTTGCAGTAGAGGGGAATGTTTTTGTGGAAAAGTGGGTAGAGGAGGACTGGATTAAAAACCTAGAGAGAAAATGTGAGATCGTGACAAAAGATGTCAAGAGTCAGCTGGAAGCGGACAAAAACATTTTCGCCGGACAAAAGGGAGCGGCAGGAGTGCGGATTAAAATGCTGGGAGCTAGGTCTGCTGGAGATGAGGCTGACAAAGAGAGTATTGATGAAACACCACAAGTAGAAGGGAACAGTGAAGAAGTGGTCCACCGTGGGGACAGAAGCAAAGTTGCTGACGATGGTCGAGGCACTTGCCAGCCAAGTGACTTGACCGTTCAGGAATGGGCTGAGGCCCTTTGGGAACGTCAGTCTACTGAGTGTGGATCTAATGAGGAGGAAGATGGAGGAGGAAATAAAGAGAGCCAAGAGAAGGCACAGGTGAAGACTGAAGAAGGCTCAGAGGAGAAGGAGGACAAGGAGATGACCACCGAGGCAGACAGAGAACTGGAGATTGTCAATCGCGTTGAACCGCCAGAAAAAGACATGTGCTCGCTTTCAGGTTGGCAGAGCGACTCATCCAGCGTCAACGCGGAGCCACCCACGCCAGGCCGCAGCTCGGATCTGCTGGACATGCGGGAAAGGTGAGATTTATCCGCTCCTTGAAATCCATGAAACACTCAAAAAAAAACACCGGTCCCAATTCCGACTGTCTCAGCAGCCACGAGAACTCGAGCGATTCCGTCACTTCCTCGTCCAGAGGCGAATCAGGGAGGTCCCGGCAGAACGGCGACAAGTCAAAAAACTCACCTCAGGGCGGCTCGTCAGACTCGATGAATGGCAGAAAGGAAGAGGGAAGGCTGGTGTCCGAGAAGAAAGTTCAGGTAGTTCTGACTAATCTATCTGAAGAACAGTTTCTCGGATGTGAGTTTTGGCCTGAATTTACACTGCAAGTCCCAAGTGCCCATTTACGATTCAATGCCTGCATCCGAAAGTCCATTTCCATGTACTCTACATTTCGAGGGACACCGAAATGGCTCTCTGCAGCTATTTCAGGATCAACGTACCTCTAATCTAGCCTCTGCAGACAATGCGTGTGTATGTTTACTCTGAACTCACCTTGGAACGTATCTGATCCAGATAACCGTTTTCTCCGCATTTGGAAGGGTCTTGATTCCAATCTGAAAATATGCGATGACTCAAATTGTAATCGCGACACGTGAACCAGGCAGTGTAAATCCAAGTCTTTCCCCCAGATTCTGTGAATCCAAGATCTGTTCCATCATTGTGCTCGAGAATATTAACCAAGTCTTTGAGCAGAGCCGCCAATGGAGGCAAATTGTACAAAGTCTCACCGACACATGGCTCACTCACCACTTTTTCTCCTCCTGGCTTCTATTTTTGGAGTTTGTGTCATGATATTTGGATTATGCCTTCTCCAGCAGCGGGTTAGTGTAGATTCTGGTTCCGAGGAAGAACAGACTGTAACCACCAGAATCTTCCGACGCCGGCTCATTTTGAAGGTACCCTGCGAGCCTGGGAATGTGGCTCGGGTTGGATGGAGTCTGGAGTGTGTTTTTTGTTTTTATGTGTGGGTGTGCCCCGAATGATTACCTCTTTGGATGTGGCTGCATTCCTGAGCCTGTCCTGGTTTTTCCTCTTTGCATGGACGATGCGAAAGTGTCAAGCATTTGCACCGTTGCTTCAGCAGCACTTGATAGTGTTGTCATTTCACAACTGATCCTACTTGATTAAACAAGAAATTGAGGGCAGGTGAGCGTCTGGGAATTGCTGTGAGTTTGCCGTCAGAACTTTCTAGGCTGTCACGCTGGTGCCGTACTCGCTCTCGCTCTCCGTTTGGTGTGGTGATGGTTTGTTGCCCTATGTAGGCATGAACTGCGTCCTATTTTACGGCGCTAATGGCCAAACATTCGCAGGGCGAGGAAGCAAAAAACATATCCGGCGAGTCTGTGACCGAGGAACACTACTTGGACCAAGACGGTAACCTCGTCAGTAGAAAAGTAACTTATTATTCCATGTCCCTGATCCATTCAGCTACTGGGAGAGAAGTGGTGTGTGAAACCATCGGTTTTTATTTCTCTCTCGGTTGACGTGCCGAGTAGGTCATCAGGAAGGTCATCCGCCGGCTCTCGAGCTCCTCGACAGACAACCACGGGTGCCACAGGGACCTTCAGAAAAGTCCCACCCTGCAGGAGGACGGACCTGAGGTTGGCGGAGACAACCTTCTGGGGTGCAACGCCTTTGGTGGCATGTGGATCTTTTGGGTCAAAGTTTCGATTCTCCGTATGATGCAGTCAAGTTTTGCAACACTGTGAACTACAACCACAGTCTCAATCCATTTTCTACAAGGCTTATTTTTGGTTCAGGGTTGTAGCTCAGCTGACATTGGGCAAGAGATGGGGTACACCCTGGACTGGTCATCAGACAATCCCAGACCACACAAAGATTGACAAAACACGAAGGCTAAAACCATTGTAGTCAATGAATCTAAATTTGACTGATTCCAATGTATTCCCTTGACATTTTTCAGGCCCAGCTAATGTTGTGACTGAGTGGTTTCGGTGGTGCAACCGCCTTGATTGCATTTTCAGACGTGTGACTAACGAGTGCCGTGACTCTATTTTAACAATTCGCTCTTTCCCTCTCCTCTCTTCCATAACTACACATTTTTCGTCATCCAGGCGTGGGGTCGGTGTGTAACTGTAGACGACTACCACTTGCTGGTTTCGTATTAAACATTGTTTGGCTTGGCGTTGCCCGTGATGTGGTTTAATGAAACAAAATCCCTTGTCTCAACTTTCTTTTGGCGTTTTTCTTGCATTTTGCAGAAAGAAGGCCCGTCGAGGAATAGCAGGCGAGTGGACGAGAGGAAGCCCGGAGACAAAAGGTTTCACTCGTAGGGATGGATTGATTGTTCTCTCGACCAGGTACAGTTGCATTCCATGTCTGTCACTTTTAGCAAGTCGAGTCTTTTTAGATGCGTTGGACGAACTTTAGATGATCCGATGTATTTACCTAACTCATTTGCTATTATTTTTCCCCCCAAATATATTACATTTCATCAAAATATAAAAACATGCATTCGTCTTTAAATTATGTTGACCCAACTTTGTAATTTGTTGCCGCAGTATAGCGCCAACTACTGCTGTGGAGGGCTTACTCGATGTCAGATTTTTTTTTTTCTGCTAAGTATCGATGGTTGGTATCGACAGACACCATGATACCTTAAAATAAGCCTGATATCGGCCCAATACCGAAAACTGCTACTGTCTCACGCTCATCTCTCGTGATTTATTAAAGAGAGGCACTTATTCAAGTGGATGATGCGCCTTGGTGCTTCATTGAGTCACAGTTAATTAATTTGAGGTGATGTGTTTGTGATCATTTGAGTCCTGGTTTTCATTCGAGTGGATGACACACTGGGTAATTATTTGAGTCATGGTTAATTTATTTCAAGTGAGTTATTGGTTCAAGGGACTGACACGTTTGTTAATTCAGTCGCAGTTCATTTGTCTGAAACGAGGTGTTGGTTCAAGTGCTAAGATGCAACCCATGATTAACTGAGACACTATTAAAGTGGAGGCAAATATTTGAGGAAATACAGAGTGAGCATTTTTGTTCCCCCAAATGGCAACACATCCCCAGCCCACATATTTGCTCTTGTAGGTGAAAAAAGGCTCAGTGATGTCTGAGCCTGCTCATTCTACAGCAACATTTTTTTCACGGGGGTGTTTTGTTTTGTTTTGTTTTGTTTTTTGCGCGCCGATGTCAATGGACATGAATGACGAAGCGCTGATGAGCAATATTTAACTGTAACACCTGCGCTTCTGTCTTTTCTGTGGACCAAATCCCTGACTCGGAGCAGTGTGTCCGTTCCAAAATAGAGAGCGTTATCCCAGCGGGCTCACTGTTCAGGCCCACTGCTGTTCGGCCGTATGCTACGCCATCGAGGCGCGGCTCCCTCTGAACATTTATTGGCAGTGCCGTCAAGTCAAGCAGCACACCCACTGAGCATCATAAAAAGCTTAAAGTAGATGTATTTTGCCATTTATTTATTTTTTTTCACAATTTTAGAAGTTCCCAGATGTCGTAATAAAAGGTCTCTGAAATCATTTGGTAAAAATACACAGTCACAGCACATTCTGTTTAATCAATTGAATTGTAATTGTGTTCACAATTTTGGCACCACAATTAAATTGAAATACTGTATAAAACAGTAGTCATCCAGCCACCAGGGGGCGAAGCTGCCGCAGAAGCCTAAAGTCATTGTCTGGACTTGTTTTCAATTCAGGGCAAGTACCGTGAAACAAACTTAACACGATGAGTTAAACATCATGAAAAATCTGGATTGAAATATTGATCAACTTAATAGTGATTATCATTTGGCTCATAAGTGTGCAGGCCTAATCAGAGTAACTGTAATGACATGGGAGGAGCTCGAGCTTTGCGATGATGCAAATACTCCTCAGGATTGTCAATTTGCTGAAATTGACGCAATATTTTAGCTCTTTTTCCCACCCCCAAAAGCAAACGTTTTTCAAAAACTGCATGTAGCAACGCAGCTAAACCCTCGGCTTGTATTGCGAACATCATGGCTCTTCCCCCCCGTTTTCTGGGTTTGGTCACATGACGTTTGCGACGCGAGCCCGAGGGCACTCTCATGTCATTTCCAGTCGACAGCAGAGGGCGGTAGGATGTAAAAATGGCTGCACCCTTTTGTGAAGGTTGAAACATGACTTGGGCAATTATGCAGTTAGGCTAATGATACTTCGGCTTTCGGCAGACTGTATGTAACACAATGTACTGTTTTGTGTCCCGCAGTCATACAGGATCATATTCCACGTCCCAGGGAACAGGGGTTACTTGAGGGCTGAGGTGTTCCAGTTTCAGGACTTTAGCGTCCGCATCCACCAAATGGGTTGGCTTCACGTGATGAGCGGAGTCCAGCGCCTCTCCTGACCCGCCAACGCATGAGACATGAACATGAACAAACTCCTCCGCATCCACCCTGTCAATCAAAGGGCCTGAGAGAGGGGTGAACGCTCGGTCCGCGGGACCCGCCATCGAGGATTCCGCTTCCTGTTAGGGCTTTCAGGGGAAGGCCACTCAGGGGGTCAGGGTGGGAGGGGGGAGTCCTCCTTTGCTCACATCCACAAATGTAGGCGCAACCGTTGACCAAAGACGGCACAATCGGCGACGGGGGAAATATGAAGAAGACACAATACAACACGACAGCGATCTAATGGAACACGTCAGACAACTTCAACACGTTCAACACTGGCCTTAAAAGTTTTTCTTCTTGAACCCGCTGTTGTCAGGATGGTAACTGTTCCTTTTTTTTTTAACTAAAAAAAACAACAACACTTTTTTCCGTTTTTGTATATAGAGTCAGAATGTGTACGGATTCGTCATATGTAATACGCTACTGGTAGGGCGGAGTTTGGTCACATTAGGGGGTGGGATCTTTTCAAGTGCTTTGGTAATCCACTGAAATAATTCCACTTTTCAAAGTTGTGCGCGTAACACAGGTT
>CAAKHF010002924.1:82941-94488 GCA_901007745.1 Hippocampus kuda
CCCCCCCCCCCCCCCCCCCCCCCCATCCCCCATTTTAGCTCCAGCACGAGAAGGCCGAACTGGAGCAGCACCTGGAGCAAGAGCAGGAGTTCCAGGTCAACAAGCTCATGAAGAAGATCAAGAAGATGGAGAACGAGACCATCTCCAAGCAGCTGACTTTGGAGCAGGTCGGATACATTTTTTTTCCACGAAAGATGCTTCCTGGGCAGGAAGTCTTTGAATCATCTCCAAATCCCCACCACCCACTTATGACTCTGAGGTCTGCGTGATGCTTGTGTAATAAGGTTGCATATTTACCAAAAATGAAAGTTCATGTCACTAGAAAAATACAACACTCATGTTACCAACTTTTTTTTTCTTCATTAGTTCAATCAAGATTTTTACCTCATGCCCTATTGGTTAATTGAGTAGTGTTTTTTTTTTTTTTTAAGGCCATTCCACTAAACATTTTGACAGAGGAAGACACTGAGAAGAATGTTGATATTTTTATATCATAAGTTAAAAAAATGGAGAGAGAGATATTAAACATTTCGTAAGCATGTTCTGGGTCATCCCTGGGGCCTCCTACCAGTAGGAGGCGCACCGATCAGCTCACCAGGGAGGCGTCCAGGAGGCATCTCGATCAGATGCCCGAGCCACTTCATCGAGCGCCTCTCGATGCGGACGAGTGGCAACGCGCTGCCGCTGACCTCGACTCCTGATTTTGTGAGTCGCAATCGAAGGCACGATATTCAAATTTGGCCTCGCTAAGCGCGTGTCATTCTTTGGGTATGTGCTCCCGTTCCGGGTACACTTCAATGTTCTAGTGAGAATTGACACATTGAGGAAGTGAGTAAAATGAGCACAATTTCCTGCAAAACCCCCCCCTCCCCCTCCACCCAAACTGAATTGGGTGAGTCAACGAGTTGGCAAAAGTTTTCTGTCCTCGCTCCAGTGTCCTTTTTTTTTTTTTTGATTAACTGTGTCCCAGTGACACAAACAGGACTTATCTGTGCCAAGACCTTGAATGTGCCGTAAACATTCTCTAAATGTTTTTTCTTCTCGACACCCCCCCCCCCCCCAATCACGCTTCCAGTTGAGGCGCGAAAAGATTGACCTCGAGAACACATTAGAGCAGGAACAAGAAGCCCTTGTCAACCGACTGTGGAAGCGGATGGACAAGCTGGAAGCGGAGAAAAGGTACATACTGTCCGATCAAAATAAGAAATGTCTCCAGTGGCATTGCGGCAATCCTGTTCTTTATTCCTTTCCGTCTTTTTGTGGGCTGATTGAATTTCATTCACCAGGATTCTGCAGGAGAAGTTGGACCAGCCCGTGTCGGCCCCTCCGTCCCCGCGAGACGTGTCCATGGAGATCGACTCGCCGGAGAACATGATGCGGCATATCCGCTTCCTGAAGAACGAGGTGGAGAGGCTTAAGAAAAGCCTCCGCACCACCGAGCTGCAGCGTAAGTGCGCTTAGCCGACTCGCGCGCTCCCATTTGACAGCCGTCGTCAAATGTGACCTGGGCCATTTAGACCGCGATGCTGGGCATGTTTGAAAACAGGTGCGCCTTCAACCTAAATGAAGCTGTTGAGTCCGCTGCGTAGGTTTGAAAAACGTTTTGAAATTCCGCCCCAGCAACCCCCCCCCAGACATGCTGTAAATAACCGCAGTACATTCTGGAATACAAAACATTCACAAATTAATTATTACTTTGAGGCACAAAGTTTCCAGCCACAGAGTTCCGTCCTAATTCCTTGAATTCTTTCAATTTTTGGGGGGGTTGTTTTTGTCTTTTAAGTGGAGGTTAAATAGCCTGACCCAGAGTTCCTCTCCTGTCATTCTTCCTTTTCATGTCGGCCACTAGGGGGAGTGCTTAGCTCAACCCTAAGCAAGGGGAAGTCCATTTTGTTTGCTCTGTGATGGCGGAAACGGGCATTGACCCGCCGTTTTGTTTCATGGCCGTGAGCATATCCCGCCATCAGCAGCGTTGTTTGTCTCTCGCGCAGACACGGAGAAGCGCGCGCAGTACATTGAGGAGGAGCGACACATGAGGGAGGAGAACGTCAGGCTGCAGAGAAAGCTCCAGAGGGAGATGGAGCGTCGGGAGGCCCTCTGCAGACAGTTGTCGGAGAGCGAGTCCAGCCTGGAGATGGACGACGAGCGGTACGAGACGCACGGAGGCGGCGGTCGGTGGTACAAAGCAAAGGCGTCGGGACGTGCACGGCGGCGACTCTGCACGAGACGCGAGCTCTTTAGAATGGGGCCTTCGACTCTTTAGGTGGCTTAGTGGGCACAAAAATAATAAGTGAGGCTGGCTTTACGCTGCGCTTCCAAGACCTCGGTCCTATTCAATGCCTACGTAAGAGTTGACTAATTTTAGTTGCATTTCCCCGAAACGACTCGCGTGGATGCAAATTGCACGCAAGTGATGTCACAGGCGGGGGGTTTCCTTGCTCCAATTGTTTTCATGGTATAGCCCCAAATGAGGCGTAGGTAGCTGCCTCCAAATCTGTTAATCCAGCCGCTGTATGGTTGCGCTTTGTAGCCAAACTCTTGCGTTGCGTAACATAATGCCCCCAATAAAACACTACGATGTGACCTAATCACCGGGAACAGATAATCCTTATAGCAGTCAAAACAGGGATGCCCTACATACGGCCCTGGGGCCATTTGCGGCCCGCCATCCATTTTCTAGTGACCCGCGGCAAAATGGCATTTGACGCGGCCCACAAAGCTCCGGTTCAGTGCATGGCAGGGGTGGATCTAGTCGAGTGAGACACAGGGGCCGTTGGCCACCTTAAAATCTTGAACAATTTGCCTTGCTTCCTCAGGTACTTCAACGAGATGTCGGCGCAGGGCCTCCGAGCGAGGACGGTGTCCAGCCCCATCCCGTACACGCCCTCCCCCAGCTCCAGCCGCCCCATATCTCCTGGTAAGATGGCCAGCGGCCAAGCGGTTACGGCGCAGTGAACAAGTGACATGTTTTCAAGAGAGAGAACGAGGGAGAGCCCTGGCATGAAGGCACTTTATTATAAGGTGTCATAAGACTCTCGGCAATAGCACATAAAAGTAAATATCATAAAGCAACCTTATGTAACAGCCCCTTTTTATGATTATTGTCATTTCTTCACATCAGCATCGTGTTGACCTGCGGTTCGATGTTGGATCTAATCTTTGCACCGGAAGCAAGAAACGAAAATATTTTATTTCTCCGCAATCGGGGTTGAATAATTGTGTCAGGGGTTTCCCAGCATCTATTTCGCACACAAATCAGGTCTGTTGAGCTTCTTGGAAACCGAATGCTCCCTCGCCACATCGCGATTCCTTGCTCACGCCATTAAAAATCTGATCATTTATTTCATGTGGCTTTCAGCTCGCAACTGCCGCCCATCCCCCAAAGAAACAAACGTTCAGCCCCTCAACTCATTTCAATATAATTTCTTGGCGCCAAAACACTACTTCTATATTGTATGCATACATAGGCTCCCGAAATGTACAGTATGTGTTCAAATTTTGATTGTATTTGAAAACTGCTTCACTCATTTAAAATGTATTTGAAGGATATGATGGGTGTAAAACTATAATTTTTTTTTTTTTTGGAATTCCCCCTATTGCGAGGTGGTCTGGAACGTATGCCCGACAGTGAACTGGGGTTCACAGCGTGAATTATTTTGAGCCACGCCTCCAAATGGCTGACATGCAAATGCGTCACCACCAGCGTGCGTCCGAGTGAGCAACTTTCACTTCCCGTCCGTGCAGGTCTTTCGTATGGCAGCCACACGGTCGGCTTCACCCCACCAGCCACTCTGTCCAGAGCCGCCATCTCGCACTACAACACCCCCGCCCTGCACGTCCACGGAAGCTCCTCCCACTCTGTAGCGGTGAGCCGCGGGCGCCCGCACACGACTGGGCAGCTGCGTTTTCTTTTTCATTGACATTTTGAATCTGTATTTTTTTCATCTTGGTCATGTTTTGTTTTTTTTCTTTTCTCTCTCTCCCGCAGAGGCCCTCGCCAAGGAGAAGCACCAGCCCTGACAAATTCAAACGTCCGACCCCCCCGCCGTCCCCCAACACACACTCAGGAGCCCTGCAGCCTCAGCCTCCGCTGCCCCCGCCGGCCCAGCCCATGGTCCAGTCCATGTCCTCCCCGGCGGCCATGTCTCAGCAAGCCGCCGGGGCGCAGGCGCCTCCCTCCCAGCCTTAACACCACACGCTCGCTAGCTAGCTCGCACGCACGCACACACCCACACCCATCTCCGTCTTGGGGCGCACGACGGCGCCCGCCGGATGCCGTGACGCCAAAACACCGCAGCAGCTTCCATCATTAGCAAGCTCTGGAAGAAGCGCTCAGAAGCAGCTTAGAAAATTTTTAAAGAGGAGAGAAGCGACGCGGCTGCGACACTGGCCGACCGAAATGCACGCGTCGGCATTTTCCCATTTGCTCTTAAATGGAATGGATGTACTGAAAAATAATCGCTTCTGGGACTCCGTAGGCCAATTATCCGTTCCACCCGCCCGTCGTGTGTGTTTTGTTTTTTTCTTTGCTTTGGTCGGATCTTGAGCCGGTTGGAATTGTGACGCTTTTCAGATAGCTCAAACAGCACAGAGCTTCACGGCGGCTTTTTTTTGCTGTTGTTTTGTTTTGCGATGGATGGATGTTTGGGTCAGCAGATGGATGTATGGCTGTCTCTGTGGATGTGGTCAATTTGTTTTTACGCCTTACAATGTGGCACTCGATTGCAGTCATGTTTATTACCCACCACCACCTCCTCACACAGACACTACCACCGGCCCTCTTCATTCGTTCGACAATTACGCAGTTCGCTCACGTTTATTAGCAAGTTCGACCGAGATGTGTCATAGAAGACCCACCGGGCGGCCTTCGTCGTGGCGTGTTCAACACGTAGCTCGCATCACCGCTATTTTTGTTCCTGCAGAGGTCTCGTTCAAGTAAATTTGGGGGAGGGAAAGCTGCGGACGCGCGGGTCCTCCCTGAGGATGCGCGCTGGTACATCAACCACAGATAAATGTCGCCCTTAAGTTGTTCAATAACAATGTAGTCTAAGGTGTTACTTAGTCATGTACTCTTGGCTCTTCTCTCTTTCTCTGGTGTATTTCTCAATGCTTTATCGTCATCGGATAATGGCAAAAAAGATAAATAAAAATGCACATTGTGCTCTTTACACTAAATATACATACTGCTCAAACATTCGAAATGAATGGTACTGTCAAACTAAATTTCTATGTATGATTAAAATCTCTTGAGATGAAAACTTTGGGTTTTCGTTTGTGGGAAGCATCCAGCTTGTTAACGGCGCCACTTGTCCCCTTCTCAGCAGACGTGGTTTTGTAACCCAACATTGTGCAGGTTTGCTTTATTTTGAGCTTCGTAGTGATGGAATCTGATTTCATCTTAGTGGATTTCTTTCAAAATCCACTATGTAGCAATGTAGAAAAAAAAAAGAACCAAACTCGATTTAAAAAATCAGTCATGAGTTGACTAACAGGTTTTGCTCTGGCCAACCAATCAGGATGGAAAAATAATGGTGTCGTGGAGGACCAGCACTTTGGCCCCGTGAGGATAAATTTTGAAATCTGATTCATTGAAGAAATGGCCGCTTGGCAAATAAAACTGAAAGTTAGTGATTGTGAATGCCCTGGGCAGATTAGATGAGTCCAGAAAGACTGCTGTTTGGGTTCGACTCCCCCAAAAGACACTTTGGTTCTCACGATCAATCCTCTGCTCATCTTACCATGATGCGCAGGAACCTTTAGGGGGGCGGCTCCTTCGAGCCCTCCCGTCGGCTCCTACGAAACCACCTCAAGTTGCCTTTTGTAATGCGCGCGCGAGTCTCAGATTTATATTTCTGCATTTCCCTACTGGAACGTGTGGTCTGTTTCTCTTCCAGTGCCTGTAGCAGTTGGGCTCGCCCTGTTCCCCCCCCCCCAACCCAATGGGAGAGAACAGCAGGCTGCAGCGGCTCCTGTGTTGCTCTCAGAGAGGTGAAGGCCAATCTCATGTAACAATCTGCAGGAGACCGCTGACGTTTGTGCTCTAGATTTTAGTCGGCCCGTGCTGTGAGCTTGCCGCAGATCCAAGTGGAACAATAGACTTTGTATGTCATATCAACTTAACACTATTACATATGATTTTGAAAACAAAAGTATTTTGGTTAAAGTCGAAGAGTTATGAGATGTCAGACTAACAGCTATTTGCCTTGTCGATTATGACACAGCCACTTCGTGCAATGGGACACGGGTCACAATAAGTAGCACGTAGGCATGAACTAATCTTCAAAAAGAAGTTTCAAGCTCTTTCTTGCCACTCCCACTTGTGTTTACTGTCAACTAAACCTAAAACAAAGAGTTACACCTTCTTCTGTATTGAAGACAACCGTTGTCTGCTAGCTTAATGCTAACGCTAAACTACGTTGTGCTACAACTGTCTCTTTTTACATTAAGTACCATCTGAAGAAAAACTTGTCTCCCCAAGTACCACCAAAATAGCCAACATCCCAAAGCACCCCCAAAATAACCAACATAAAAATACAGTTGCTAGTAGGCCCAAGTTTTCATCTCCCATAAAAGGCAGGTTCCACTGTAATCACATTTACCCCCCAAAATCCACAATGTAGCAGCAGATGACTGAACTCTACTTTTGGACACGCATACACATCCTCGGCTTCAATCCCTCAAGTGGAAGTCCCCAACCTGAGACCGCGTAACGGAATAATTGGCGTTAGCCAATTGTTTCAAGTCAAATGATTTCATGGTTCAAGTTGCGGCATGGTTGAAAAAGAATTCACAACGTCGCCACAACCTTAATGAGGTCACATATCGTTGGGTTGCATAGGAAATCAACCTGATTAAGGAAAGCCAACAAAGCCCCTCTGGGTTACATTGGGGGTGGTGGAAGATAAAATTCCTCTGGACTTTTGCCGCTCCCACGGCGGCGCTTTGCTCTATTTTCCAGAAAAGAATTAGGCCCTGTAATCCCCCTCTTGCCAGGAAAAGTGACAGGAACAAGAGGCATTTGCACAGCGCTCACACTGGCTTTAAAGTGACATGTTGCCTCGGACCAGTTCGAACCAGATGGAGAGCATGTGCACAAGCGGGGTGGGTGGTCATGTCCAGGAAGTTGAAGGAGGCGCTTCAAACATTGGACGCACCCATGAATCATCAACAAAACATCAAAGGTTACGCTCTTACGGCTTTACTCAACAACAACAGCGAGGTTAGAAATAACCGTCCGTCCAATAGGAAGGAAGAGAAAAATATGACAGCATATAAAGATCCGGATGATATCACAATCACCATTGTCATCTCAAGTATCAAACTGGGATGTGATTTCAGGTCAACAATTGGCTTCTTTCTTTGACCGAGATCATAAAGGCGATAAGCTGCTTGCATCATGTCGCCCTTTGAAAATTGCCTTGACTGTGACAACTTCATCCTACATGAAAAATGTCATCAGGGTTACAGTTTAAACGCATGAAATGTAGTCAGTGCAAAATTCCGTGTAAAATTTGATGCCTCCTCAAATTTTTACCCTTAACTCGTAGTGGGTGTACAGCTTGGAAAATAGTGTAAATTTGTCTCCTTTATAACTTGACACACAACCATTGTTGTCGAAACTACTGGCAAGAATAGTACAAATTTTTTTTTTTATAATGACAATATAAAGTGTACCATCCCCTCCAGAAACTCAACACGCAGCCATTAATAAGCTCGGGTCCAGAGTTCAGAGTAAATATGGTGAAGCAGCACTTTGCTGTTACGCCGCAAGCAAATGGAAGAATAAGCTGCCAACACAAGTGAAGTCACCACAAACTGTAAACATTTTCAAAAAGGTTTACCCATACCTGCTATTCAGGTCTTTGAAAACTTTTTTTTTTAAATCCAAAATCATCTTACACTGTACGTTCGGATAGTAATTTTAATAAGCAACTTTTTTTTTTACTTCTTTAATCTGCTTTTAAATGTCTTTAACTCTTATTGTTTGTCAGTGCTTTTGAATGTACTTATGTGAAGTTTATGTGAGCCACATTGTGTCTGAACTATATCACGATATCAATAAAGCTGCAAAAGTGAGTACACCCCTGCGTGAGAAAGTCAAACGTTTCTGCTACAATGTGGTCACCTCAGAGTACGGCTTATGCAACACTATAAAAATGATCTCTTTTCACCACGCAGGCAACAAAAATGAGTACACCCCTACACGAGACTGCATAAATTACCTGTAGAAGATCTGTAAGTACAGACATTTAGCTGTGTGGAGAGTTCTCCCCTTTCACAAAAACAAACTCGTGCTTCTATTCCCACTTTGCACGTGTACAAGTGAACTTCATGGCCTCATATCATTGCTGTGTTTTTTTTTTTTTTGCCCACCCCTTTAACATTTTCGGTCGCCTATCAGGTCGATATTAATCATTCATTATTTGTAAAAGCAGGTGTGTCGTGCCTGAGTCATTAAAAAAAAAAAACACCAGCATCCGCGTGCTTACGGTTAGCCGCGCTCCTGCCGGCCGGCGAGAACAGCTTCGAACCGGTTTGCTCGCCGGCCACAAAGCGGCCACAAAACGAGAAAAAGAAGGAGGGAGGAGAAGGCGGAGGCGCAGTGCGCTGATGCTCGGCCTCCAGTCGACACCTCCTCTACGAGACGTCACCAAAATAACGGCGAGGTGGTTTGTTTTTTTTCTCCGCCCCCCCCCCTCCCCCCCACTACAAAAGCGCAGGTCGTTTTCCCATCCAGGAGGCTCCATCCTACATGGAAAGTTGCCGCCAACCAGCGCGTATCGCCACCGCGAGCAGCGGCTGCTGTTGAGGTGAGTGCCGGCGTGGATTCTTCAAAACAAAACAAAGACACAAAGGGGAGGAAGAAAAAAACAACAACATAAAAAAAACCATTTGTTTCTATTCTTGTGCCCGGAAGGCTGTCGTGCGTTGTCTCTCGCTGTAATATGACGAACCGTGACAAATGACAGAGAGCCTGGCCCTGTTTTTGTCTTCGCGTTGTCAACAAAGCGCGCCTGAAGGCTGAACGCTGATGTTGCTGCAGTGGTGCGTTCACAAAACGGGCTGGGAGCAAAAGTAGGCCGACGCTTTTTCAAATCAATTGATTTGGAGGAAGGATGGAAGCACGCTGTGACGTCCAAGTTCCTTACGCTGCTTTTGAAACCTTCACTCTTGTATCAAAGCACCAAGCCTATTTTGAAACTCTAAATCTGTCTTCTAACCTTTTAACCCTTATCCGAAATACCCACACCCGGTTCTGGCAACCCTCATTTGAAACCCTGACCCGGCCTATTAACCCTCATTTGCAATTGTATCCCTGGTTTGAAACCATAATTTAAAACCAGAACCTATACCGGTACGAGTATCGACACCTGTTGTACTTTTGATAGCTAAAATTAAATTGAACACAATGGTGAAAAATTGTTGGATTATTAAAAAAATAATAAAAATAACTTGAATAAATGCTGAATAAAAAATAAATAAGTAAAATATCAAAATAAAATTAATTAAAGGATGTGAACAACAATTGTAAATAGTACTGCGACCTTATCCATATTTGTATTTATATTGCACTGAATTGAACAGTGTTTTTTTTTTCTTCTTTCTTCTTTCTACCCACAATCTTGCTGCTGTAGGCTGTAAATTTCCCCAGTGTGGGACAAATAAAGGATATCTATCTATAAAACGTTCCTTTCTGACACAGATGGTATAGTGCTAATTACTGCAGAGGACCCGTTTTTTTTTTTTTTTTTGCCTTAAGTATTGGGAGCCTCCATAAACACACAATATCCTTAAATAATGCTAGTTTTGGCCCGATAGTGCCACCTAATTTTGGTGCTTGCCCATCCCTACTTGAAACCCTAATCCTGCCTTGAAACATGCTCTTAAACATTCCAGGAGCTTGAAATCTTACCTTGCTTGAAACAACTGCAACTGAAAGGGTTCATCTTGAAACCTGGCAACGAAATTGCTTCAGGTTGCAATTTGTGTGTGACCATTTTCAGCAACGTTTTGAAGACTGTTGAAACGTTGAAGGACATTTGGAGAGTTTAACAAATGAGAATGTGTTTCGTAAATGTAACTGAGTAATTGTTGGGAGTCAAGATAAGATGCTGGCCGCGCACAGCAGCAAGACTACTCCTCCTCCGCCCCTCCTCCCCAACTTTCCCCTCCTCCAAGGTGGGGTTACAAGCACAAAAAGTGCACCGGCTTTGTCCTCAGAGACACATGGAGTTGGCGGCCTCCGAGTGTTGCGCTTTTAATTGATTTGCCCACCCCGCGCACACACACAGGTAGCCACTTCCTCACCCGGCGGGCAGCGGCGACATCGCCGACATGGCTTCCAGAGCGCTGGACGGCGGCTGGGGATGGGCGATCGTGGTGGCCTCCTTCCTGGCCCAGCTGCTGGCTTACGGCTCCCCGCAGTCGGTGGGCGTCCTCTACCCGGAATGGCTGCACGCCTTCCAGGAGGGCAAGGGCCTGACGGCCTGGGTGGGCTCCCTGGTGGCCGGAGTGGGCCTCATTGCTAGTGAGTACCACACAGTCGCTCGCCTTACTGCACGATCCAATGCGAAGTCCGCTGACTTTGTCGGAAATAGATTCCCTGAACAATTTTGTGCTTGCGATTGCTGTTCCTTATACATGGGTTGCATTATTTTGCTACAAAACTGGCAAAAAAAACCCTATAATGATCTAGCTGTCTATACCACTATCATAAAGCTTGGGAAATGGGGGGGGGGGACAGTTATAAAGGACAATCAAAGAATTTTCACTCGTGGCAGCAGCACTTCATTCACTCGTTACTGTAAGGGAAGGATCAGCAACCTTTTCATAACTGAGAGCAACTTCCTGGCACTGAATAATTGACTAAATAAAACCGCATCATACGTGTATAAAAGAGACCAAATGTAATTAAATTGAAAATGTTATTAGCGTTTGACTTTGTAAAGAACATTCAGCAAACCTGAGCTTCCAGGGTTGATTTTAAATGAACTCGAATTAAGGTCAAATCCTTGTTTGGAAATTGTTGTTGACTTTGTTGCACGCTACTCCTCGTGACCTTTTTTCTATCCTTAACTCAACAAATAAAACCATTTTTTTAAAAAAAATGTAATTATACCAATAAAGCCTCAACTAAAACAAAGCACTTTTGAAAAATAAACAAATGTCTCGAAACACTCATTAAAACAACCCGAATTCGGGGGGTTTGTGGGGGGGGGGGAGGCAAAATTTAAGCACTGGAGCTTTGTCTCTGACAGTCGATCTTCTTTTAGATTGTGCAGGACTTATGTCAATTTGTGCGTGAATGCCAGTTATGGCCGACGGTCGATTACGAAAGAGCGGCTGCTCCCTCTCAGTAACCAATCGATGTTTTGGTCTGGCCTTTTATGATTTGGCACCAACATCTGCTGACATGGCGCGATGATGCCAATCGCGCTCCTAAAAAGTAGCGCACTAAACCTTTACACCCGACCTTGTTTCCGTCCGCTTGCGATGCCGTTGATAAAGCAGACAACGGACGCTTGGGGGGGGGGGGGGGTTTAAAAA
>CAAKHF010002934.1:1278-15766 GCA_901007745.1 Hippocampus kuda
GAAACATGCTTACAAAACGCAGAGGACCGTGGGACTCGAGTAGCTGCAAGAGAATACAAGATCAACTAATACATGGTGCTTTCGTTTTATGAAACGGCGCCATCTTGCCATCCGGGCAAGGATGACCGTTAGCGCAGCAATGTCCAGCCGTTTACAAGCAAAATCTTCCGCTCCCACTGCATTGACACCCGGAGATAGGGGCCTAACTAGTCTGCTTGCACTGTTGTTTGAGCTTTCACAAAACTCGGCATCATTTCTGAGCAGCCGCACGGCAATCAGACTGACAATCGTGTGAGGGAATTCAGCGTGCTTGATTGTAAACTTGCCCAGCTGTTCATTTCGGATACAGAATGAGGACTTTGCGGATGAGGATTCGTCAAAAAATAAACAAACATGAGTACGTTGTGATATACTTCATGAAAGAATAACCAAACTCAGTTTTGCTCCCGTTGCCTTTTTAAAAACATACGCTAGAGTGCATGCTTATTTGTAAAGCTAGCGTACATTTTACCATGCCTGCGTCCAAAAATAAAGTGCGTCTTGTGGATGTGTTATATACAACAATAGCACCCGGAACAGACACTCCGCCTCTTAACGCATTCAATACCAGCCAATTCTGGACCAAGTCTGAAAAGACGTTTAAAAACGTCTTTGGGAGTGAATGAGTTAATACAGCGCGCCGTATGGTCGTGGAAATGCAGTAGCTTGATTCGCAGCCATTCTTACCGCAAACAGCGCCGGGCCCATGTAGGCCTCCATGTACTGGTAGTACAACGACATGATCTTGACCAAGTTCTGAAGGGCCGCCACCCGCACCTAAAAACACGGATGACAAACTCAGCTGCATGTGGTTGGCGCAAGGTTCCCGAAGGTCTTGGCGAATACTCACTCGGGTGTCTGGACACTGCGTGGCCTCGCACACCACCTGCATGATGACGTGCCTCTCTGTCTGCGAGACAGACAGCCGGCAAACATGAGCGACCAAAGCGGGCAACCGAGCGGCGGCGGTGCCGAACGGAGTGGCGGCGCACCTCCTTGTCAAAGTTGGCTTTGGTGAACTCCAGGGAGTTGAGGAGGGCGTTGGTGGCGGCCAGTTTGACGTTGTTGCTGGGCTCTTCCTTCCTCATGCCCTGGATGATGGCTGTCAGGATCTGGTTGGCATTTTCCTGAAGCTGCTCGGGATCCTACCAAAAAAAAAAAAAACCCCTCTATGTCATGCAATGGAACCAGTAAAAATACTCGCAACAAGTCCGTTACTTCTTGGAGAACATTTTATTCCCTTATGATTTCTATAGGACTAAGAACAATCACAGCTGCAACCAAAGTGCTCTACATAAAAACAAGTCGAGAGGATAACTTCACATTATTTAGAACCAAAATGAAAGTAACAACTATAAAATGTATACAAATAAGTATGACAAGGGCATAATCACAAAATGATGTTCAAAGGCAAGGAACCCCACCCCCCCACAACTCTATTTATTTGTAGCACCGATGCGTATGTGGAACTGGGAGTCGCGGCTTGGAATTGAAGCGGATTTACATGGGACAGGAGAAGAGAGCCAACCTCTTTATTGTTAATGGATGCTGCAGCTTCTTGTTGCTTTCAAGCTTAGCTTGTAGCAGACGTGTGCACATTGCAGCATGACGTCTTTGGTCCACTGGTGAAAAGGACACTTTGATTCGCTCCTCTTTCATCAATAACTGCTTCAGACAACAAAGTGTATGCAGGAAAGTAGTTATGATTTCACAGTTGTCTGTGTCCAATTGTTGTCATGTATTATTTTGTCATTTTATGTTAACTTTTCTTTTAATGGCGGCGCGGGCACCCGCAGCGGCTCCTCTTGGATGTTGTGAGAGGGAAGAAATTTTCATCTGTGCTGTATGTTGCACATTTAGCACATTTGGCAATAAAACTGTACTTGAGACTTGACTTGATTTTTAGAGGTGACTTTTGAAAATGAGCATTTGCCGCCCATATGTTTGTATTTGCACACGGCTGCTGACGGCGGCAGCTCACAATGTCCTGGCAGATGTAGCCGATGGCCTCGAGGGTGGACTCCTTCATGTGCTCGGTGCTGGTCGGGCCTGTCACGTTGGTCACCAGCTGCGGGATGAGCTCGGGCCACTGGTGGACGGGAATCTCGGCGCAGGCGATGCCGGCCACGCACTGCGACGCCGAACTCGGCCGGTACGTCTCCGTGCCCAACGTCTGCAGAACCTACAAGGAGCCAAGAATGGATTGTGTGACTCTTGTGGTGTGTGGCCTTCAATGGGCCCACACGCTCTTCCCCCAACTTACGTAGTTTTTGATCTGGCAGCGAGCGTTTGCGTCCACAGCCAGCCATCGTTGCTGGTACTGAGCTTTGACATCCGGGTCTTTGGAGGTCAGAGAGTTCTTCACCTGGAGGCCCGCCGCCACACGCGCCACCTGCGTGTTGCCTGGGTTGGCCAACACTTTGGATAACTCCACCAGGAAGGTTGGCTGACAGGACGGGAAGTCAACAGTTACTAACTTGTCAAACGACAACAGTGGCAACATTCAATGCATTGTGGCATATTTATCACATGTAAAGGTTTCAGTTCATCAAACCAATTTTGATATCACACAGAGACTACCCAAAGAATTACAAAATGATGTTTCTAAATGCCAATTTACTAAGGTATACACACACACAGAAAAAAAATCCAAATAAAAATGTGTATGGCCCAGCATGTACATAACTCATTCACGTTGTCCTTGTTATTCAGCACAACACACAGCATCTTACTTTTGGTGTCTGTGCAATTCTGGTTTGTTGCAATGTGCATCTGTTTTTGAGAACCCACCTCTCATTTTTCATAGAACTCCCATCTGTCTCGGGTTGAGACATGAAAATCCCAGGTATAAATACAATGTTTAGACCATTGATGTCATTAACCCACAATACATTGCGTGAAAACGAGTCGTCCGTCAACTTCCATGATCAACGGAAATAAAGCTTGGCCCGCTTTTTGAATCGGAATACGTTCCTAACTGTGCTTGAGTATTACCACTTGTCTGAAGCAAGCCACGCCAAGTTGAGGGTGTAGCGGGGAGGTCCTAATGCTAATGCTAAGGCTAGTGCCGGGCAGGCGGGATCCGCGCACGCGCGCGCCCGCCCTACTCACCAGGTTTTCTATGGCCGCCTGCTCCAGAAACTTCTGCGCCGCCTCCAGCTCATTCCGATCTGCACACAAGCAATAAAAAAATCCATGAGAACGCTTCTCAAACTGTGCAAATCAATCAGATCGAAGACGGCGAGGCTCCAACGTGCGCGCTACTCCGTTAGCACGCTAACCCTGCACCAGCCGGTTCGCGGCCCGCTAGACGGAGCAAATGCAAAAAATATATATATACATATATATGCAAGTCGGCGAAAACATTCTCATGTCGCTTGAACCACAATAAAGTTGATTGACATGCCGCTTGTCTCCCAAGTGCTAGCAAAAGAATGTTGGCGGCCGAATGCTACATGTTAAGGGGCTACTCGAGGGGCTAACAGCATGGGCAGGGGCGGAAGACAAGAAGTCAGAGAAAACACCACGTCAGCGTCCGAGCCACACTCTGCTTCTAACGAGACACTCAATGCGTGCTCGCCGAGGCCGAGCGGTCCATCTCACGAAGAACGAAGGGCCGGCAGACGGCGAGCCGCCGTGAGGCCGTCCATTGCGGTTAGCGCGAAGCTAACTAGCCGATTGGCTAACTAACTAGCTTGCCAACAGCCCCAAACTTTCACCGGTCGACCGGTGCCGCCCGACCAACAGCAAAGGCCTCGGCGCGGCGTAGATCACCACCCTCCCGCCAGGCCGGTAAACGCCGACAGGGACTCGCCTGGAGAGATGGTTTTCTCGAGGATTGTGATGAGCTCCATTCCGTCCGTCCGCCGGCGTCCGGCAGCCGCTGGCGCGCCCGTCGAGTTTGGCGTAGACTGACTCTTTCCGATTGGTGAAGAGGCAGAGGTTCCCCGGTTTTGGGCGTGGATGGTTCAAGAAAAGCTCGCTTAAGGGTCGTGCTGGTGCTGCTTGTGGTGGTGAGCTGGAGCCGCCTCGCCGCCGCCCGTTCGCATCGCTCGCTCTCTCGTGTTGCGTTGCGAGGGAAAGGCCGCGCACTCCCGTTCGGCGGAAGGATATCGCACCCCTGGGCCGCGCGCGCTCCCGGCCGGCGGAAGGATATGGCACCGCGGCCGATGCATTCAGGGACAGTCGGAATTCGTTAATGCCGCAGGGCGGAATACCCAGCAAACGCTTCTCTTCGGCGACTCCGCAGGCTTGGTTCAATTCAAGACGGTTTAGATGTTTTCTACGGCATTGATATTCAGGAAGAAATTTGTTATTCTTGTGGCATTCGTACCAGCGACAAAAACAAGCTAAGAGCGACAAAAAAAAACTCCGGCGGAAGTGGGAGCTTTGAACGCCACGGAGCGAACACGTGTGTGAGCCAGTTGTAGGCGAAGGCGCATGCACGTGATGATTGCTGTAGTGTTTTCGTTGACTTTGTTAGTTTTTAAAATGACGTGGTTTGACATTGCGTTTTGGTTGACAGTCTGAGGGAAAATTCGCGGTGACATCATCGGCTCGTGACACAAGTGACTTGACTTTGAAGATCTCGTCATCGTCATCACGTTAACGTCTGACGAGCAAGTTGACGTCACAGCTTCTCACACGGGGGATATTCGCAAAGTTGGAAAGGTTCGGCAAAAGGAGTTTGTACTTTTGCTAGCTATGTACAAATACAACCTGTTCATTGTCTGTCATAGTATCGCACCTTTAACGTACATTCATTGTGATATTGCGCTATTGACATTTTAGCGCGGAATTCAAGTTTTCCTTGTTTTCATGTAAACATTCAGTCCTGTCAACAATTTTTTGCATGTGTACTGATTAATAGCAGGTGTTTGTTCGTGTTCTTATGCCATGAAATGACATAATCATCAAAGAGAACTTGCCATTTTTAGCACTTCTGATTACGAAGTCATTTGTAAAAATGACCCACACACATGGGGACTAACCAATTTGTGGAAAATAGGAAATTGACCACACTTGGACATACAGGTTTTGGCCCAATTCCAGCCTTGTGTTTATCGAACATTTTTATTCATTGGATGTGTGCTTATTAAATAGTAGCTGTTTATTATAAGCATAAACACATGCCGAGCATGTCATGTGTTGATGATATGTCTGTTTTATGTGTCCTACAACGGACAGGATGTCAGGTGGGCGAAGCTCCGCCCTCCCGAAGAGCACAGACGTCTTATAACTTTAAAAAATGGAATTTAAAAAAAAACAACTCATTGGTTCTTTATTTGTTTTACAGTAGTCACTCATTCGTCATAGCTGCCTTGAGTTGCTCTTTTGCTTTTTCTTCCAAGTTGCCTCCTCATCTTCCCATCAACACAACGGAAGAGTTTTGGACAAAGTATAAGAACAACAAAATGACAAAATCAAATAAAATGCCCCTTTTTACAAGAAAACACATTTTGGCAAAGGATGGATGAAGGTCCTGATGATCCAGTGCATTCGAAAATATCCAGAAATACAAATACATCGATTCAGCGTGTGTACAGCTAAATAGTTAAGAGCTAGGAGGACCTTCGTCCAATCAGATTTCATCTCCCCACTTGTTGCCAGGCAACTTGGAGGCTGACCTGCACAAGATGGGAAAAGTGGAATTAAAAAAAAAAATTTTAAAAAACACCCCCCACACACATACACACAATCAACATGTGAGTTGACCAGCAAACTTGTTGGCACGACACGGCTAACGGGAAGCCAACCCTGCTAGCATCCTGCTAGCGCGTGACCATGGGGATTTTTAGACAGTGGATTTAGACAGTTGCTAATGAACAACTCCAGAATTCACTCTATTAAGATTTTTATATAGTGGACTAAATAGTTGACTCTAGGACTGAAACAATAAGTCCTTAATCATATATATATATATATATATATATATATATATGTATATATATTGTTAGCTATTTTTATATAGTGAACTCTATAGTTGAGTGATCAACTTGATGACACAAGGTGAACAGGAAGCAAACCTTGCAATCATCCAACAAGCTGGCACTCTGCCAGCACTGCTAGCAAGTAAAATAAGGAGCGATTTGACAAGCCGCTGCTGAACGGCCACAATTTGTCACAGTTTTGTCCGACCAACAGTCAAAGACTTGTGTAAACAATTGAAAAATGAAGCTTATTTCAACATTTGGTAAGCTTTTGTTCTTTTCATCCGGTGAGCCTTCTGACTTTTGATCAACCATCTGTTAGCGCGCCACCAAATGCTAGCTGACAAGCCCGGTCTGCTAACATGCTAATGAGCTAGGAAAATCATCTCAAATTGATTTTCGTTAACCGATTCATAGCATTGCAAGCGTCGGGTGATCTGTTGCCAACACTGTTAGCTTGCTGCTAGTCAAGTTGATGACATACAAGACAAAGTTAGCATAGAATGGCGAGTCGCCAAACCGAGAGGGCTTTTCAGAAAAACCATGTGGTTGCCGAGCCCGCCGACTGTTTTGGAGTGACAAAACATGCAACCGTGAACACTGGAGTCCATGTGTGCAAATACCATATGACAAGCGGAACAGCGGCTAGTTAGCCTAGCTTAACAGGAAGCGTCCTCTGACATTCACCTCCAAAATTGTTTTACTTTTCTTCTTCTTCAATTACTGTTGCTAAAATGCAAAAGCCAGCACAGCGTATTTTTGTGCCAACTATGCTAACATGAACCAGATCATCATCTCCAAAAGAGGACATTTCCTTAAAGGGGAACTAAACCCAGAAATACATACATTTGCATGCAAGATGTTCTTCACATCGATGCATCAAAATGTCTGACTTTTCAAGTAAAATAGTGGAAATGGAACAATAATAGGTGAGAAGAGCAGTATATTAGTGGTGTTTGAAGTGCTCATTCCACAAAGATGGTGGCCGCATGTCACATTACTAATTTGACTGAGCGTGCTTTGTTCAAGCTTTATGTTGGCCTTTGAAACCGTCTTGAAAGGGAGGCGGCTTGGTGAATAAATATGAGTGAATGCTCATATTTAGAAACATATTTTGTATATTTAAGGGAAAAGCATCAGTTAAGACAGGGGTGCCTGGGTATGTGTGCATGCATGCGTATGCGCGCATGTGCATGGGTGCGCATGTATGCGTGCACGTGTGGTAACGGGTCGATCGCGGGAGGTTGGTTGGTTAAAAATTAGGTGTTCGTTCAAACAAGGTTGGGCACCCATGAGTAAAAATATATGCACATCTAATTTCGAAAAAGGCTTGACATCTTTGGTTTAGTTCCCCTTTAAACCTGAACAGCACAGCAAGACTAGCTTCAGATCCACAGTATTATGACTTAGCCTAGTTCGGTAGCGTATGATTCAGCTTAGCCAAGCAAAGAACGTCTTGACAAGAGGGAAGACTTCCTGCAGTTGTGCTGACACGCAGGTGAGCGGGGGCCAAAGCCATAGAAACCAAAGAGAGGACTTTCTTTCAAGTCAGTACACTGCTCGGCACATGTTTAACCCAAGTCACGTGGTTTATAGACGCCATGTTGTCTCTATTCCTGCCTTTACCTTGCATTAGCTTTAGGACACATTTTGGCTTTTTGGCGTGGATTTTATGGTGGAATGTGTCCAAAGGCTTGCTTGTCTGGGCCGTCGGCTGTTCTAATCATCCCTGACTAGGTGCGAGGGTGCATTGGTTCCCAAAAGGAGGAGATGAACCCGACACTATATTCATCAAATACAACCTCAGCAATATGATGCATTACTTTGAAGATATGAAAAATTATTTGGTGTCAAAAAATGATATGTCTTAAGACCAGGGGTGCTTGCCTTGGTAACAAATAAAACAAACAAGCAAACAAAAAAAAAAAACCCCTCTGTTGTCTTCATATCAGGAGCATCTTCCTCCTGCTTGTGCATTTAGTGGCTGCGATGCTACCGTCAGATGAACATCACAGATAAACGTTGTGAGCTTTCCGTGGAAAAGATCTATTCTGTATAATCAATTTTGGAATCTAATCAGTTGCACTGCTTGCGATGTGTCAAGCAGTGGGACAAGATGGCGCCCGCGCACATTGGTTGATTTCTACGGCTTTGGGTCGGGGTTCGTGAAAGTGGTGGTCTCTTGGGATGTGCGGGCTCATTTACATGACACTACAGAGACAGACAGACAGAGACACACACACGCACGCACGCACACACACACATTTGTACAGAGAACAAATATGTACACGCTCAGAGGTATGCCAACACATTTCTCCTCTTTCTTCTCCTCCTCCTCCTCCTCACCTGTAGTGTTCTCAAATGTCCCATGATGCCACGGGGCACTTAGCGTTTAGCTGTTCTTTAGCAGCGTCCTGTCCTCAGGCGGACAGGAAGTGGAAGCAGCGAGCGTGGCGTTGGAGACGGAGGAAGAGGAAGCGGACGAGGACGAAGAGGAGGACTGCTGTGCCGGGAAGCAGAGGAGTTGTCCCGCTTCGGTGGGAAGCAGCGAACATGAGCGAAGGTCCACCGTCTGCAGGGACGGACAACGGCGCAACAGCGGGACGCTCTGCTCAGTCACCTTCACACAACCTGCCACACATACACAAACACACACACACACACGCTATGGTTACGTGCTCGACGCAAGGATCATTAGATGATACAGAGCCGCAACCAACCATTGTTTTCATCATCCATTATTTTTTCAATCAATTAACAACTCGACAACAAAAAAAAAAATCTTTTGATACTTTCCATTCTTTTCTTCAAAAACAGGACATTATGAGAAAATTACAAACCCAATTCCAACGAAGTTAGGACACTGTGTTAATCAGAAATAAAAACAGAATACCATAAATTCCAAATCATGGTCAGCCGATATTTAATTGAATACGCTAAAAAGATATCTTGTCGTCGTATTCTGTTTTTATTTCTGTTTAACGCAATGACACAACTTCATTGGAATTGGGATCGCTTTGATAGAAATGAGAGATGGTTTGATGTTGAGAGGCTGAAATTCACGGCATTTGGACAATTTGCAGTAAAACAAGGTTTGGTCAATATTGGATGACTTGACAATTAACCGATGAATTGCTGCCCCTCCACTTGATTTGCTTTGGCGGGCCACAAAACATGCACACGGTGGAAGCTGAGCGTGTGGTGAGCATACCTGCCAGGTTGAGGTGCGTAAGGGTATGTCTGAGCGGCGAGGTGGGCGCAGCCAGCGTGGCCACACTGTGATCCGACACGTTGGCGCAGTGGCTGAGGTCCAGCTTGGCCAGACGCGGCACAAAGCGCACCAGCAGGCGGGATGCCGCGTCCGTCAGGTCCAGCCCGGACAGCCGCAGCTCCGTCACGTTGTGAAAACGGCCCGCTCGCGGCTCCGCGCCGCCACTGCCGCCGCGCCCTGGACAGCCAATCAGAAAGGGACTACCGAAATCATCCCTTTGTTGTCGTGAGACCTTGAGTTATTTCAAACTTAAAAGATCGCTTAAAAAAAAAAAAAAAAGCAATTTTTCCCTGCCATATCTTCAACACTAAAAATTAAATGTTACTGTGACACTAAGAAAACTTTTAAGCATGACATACTTGGATGCAAAAAAACACAATATTTACTCATTTGTATCACCCGTCAGGAAAAATCAGGATGCCGAAAGCACCGACTAGCGGGGAGAAAAACATGATTCGATCAGTTTCTTCTTTGGTAGTTGCTTCACGTCTTTTCAGTGCACCGCTGTTGATATAGCGCCTCCGTAGTGGTGCAACACTGCAACTGCAGTTAAAATACGCAGCTGCCACAAAGGGACATCAATCGCTCAATCAGCACAGCTGAAGCTTTACGCCGTGTTGAGCGATATCAATCGGTCTGGCTCGGGGTCGCATTCATTTTTGAATACAGGAAAAATGCTGCTTTGGTCCTTAAACTAGTCCAGGCACGACATCGGCCCCAATAGCATATACGGTTTGCGGGTGGCGTGCTCACCTGTCCTGCTGTCGGGGGGTGGGGCCAACAGCTCCCTCAGGTGAGCGTCCTTCAAGTCGTCCACACCACTCAAGTCCAACATGCGTAAACACGACCGCACGCCCTGGCACAACGCCGACACCGCCGGCCACGCCACGCCCGCCACCGTCAACTCCGCCAGGCCTGGAGCACATAAACACAAATGTCACACACTAAAACACGCATCCTGATACTTGGTGTGCAAAAACACGCACGTGCACACACGTAGTACTAATCAAAGATTTGGACCGTTGTGCGGCCGAAAATGTGGACACGGCCTCCGCGTGGTTGACAGGAAGTGCATATGCGAGCGAGGACGGACAGTCAGGCAGACCTGGCAGGCGGCTGATGAGCCAGACGAGCTGCTTCTTGGAGATGTTGGTGTGTCCAAGGTTGAGCGAGACGGGCTGTCTGCGAATGATCCCGCTGAGCATGGGCGGCGTGATGGAGCGCTGTCGGCTCAGGTCGATCCGACTCCACAGACGCTTGTCGCAACACCTGCATCGCCACGGCAACCACACAAGCCAGCGTTACTTCTGGCTGTCGGGGCTATGTGGAAAACTGCAGTGATTCCCAAGCAGCGGGCCGCAGGAAATGATCCAATTGGACGCCGCCGCTCGGAAACGATGAGCGCTTAACTCAAAAATAAGGCTGTTGTGTCTCTCTATGGCAGTGACGTGTCGTGACGAGCACAACAATTAATGTACATTTATGAACACGTATCCGCTTTGTGTGTTGACAAGTTTTCAATTTCTCATGTTCAGACAAATCTATTTCAGGTTAAGGGACGTTCTCTTCGGCCCGAAACAGGACCCCCGCATATAGCTTCTGATTTGCAGATTTGTTTTCAAATTTCGTCGATGTATTTCAATATGTGTTTGAAATATTTTCGGGGGTGAGGGGGATTTCCCACATTTTTGCAGAAAACATTGAATGTTTTTCAGCATTTTAGGAGGAATCTCCTGGGGTTTAAAAAAAAAAAAACAGCCCAAAAAAAAGGAGCATTTTTTTCCTCCAATGCACTTCAGTGGGTGTCAGTTTGATGAGCCTTGACTCACTACTCGTAGGCTGACTGGTCGGTATTGCCTGCCAATATCGGTGGTCAACTGTCTGCCTATCAAGACAATGGTTGCGTCTGCATCTTCTAAGATCGTCCGAGAAGATGATCGTGTGGTCTGAGGTGTGCTAAGAGTGGATTTGTCCCGATAATCGGGTCCCTATGGGTCAATCTTTATATTGTGTTCAAAATTTCCCACTAAAAACCTTCATATTTGTGACATGAACGCATGAACAAGGAAACAGCCATAAATTAAAATCATTTGTCCAAGCGATGTCGTTTTTTTGAGTGGGTTCCCCAGACGACAACAAGCCTATTTTTTTTTTAACAATGTTTGAGAAATCCCGTGTGACTCGGGAGGGCCTGCCTTGGCTAACGCTTCAGCCGCACGCTTCCTGGTGTGACGTGCCACAGCGGCAAGCGGTGACGAAGGCTGAAGCGTCAGCACGAAACCATCAATCAGTTAAGACACCTGTTTTTACCCCCCCCCCAAAATGGCTCCGAACACGTGAAATCTACATTTTCTCAGAAAATATAGTAGCCACAAAAAGCGTTGTTATTAGACTAAGCTCATACTGCAGGTCCAGTCTGATTTTTTTGCCCAATGTGTCATCCAGTGCATCAGATTTTTTTTCAAGTCAATGTGGTGAGTAAAATTGCGATTTTTTTTTTCTTCCCCAAATCAGACCCAGACTTCTTCACACAGTCTGTGGGCATCAATGGGACGCGACTGCAGTAGACACGCTCCTCCGACGGTGTGCCATCAAAAGGTGATTAGTCATCACAATTCTTTGCCAAAACAGAAAGTCGACAAAAAAAATTTGGATGGGGAAAACGAAAAGGGACACCACGGACCAGATTTGGTTCCGTCCTTCCAACACTTGACACGCTTAGTGACGTGCTCTTTTGCCACTTGACCTTTCGCAAAGCGAGCGACGCCATCAAAGGACGGACGGCGCTGCGTGACAAAGCCCAAAGGGGTCTTCCTGACCTGCAGTGTGAACGTAGCCTTCGTCCTCTTAGGCGTGCGGTGTCAGGATGAGACCAAAATGCAGCCGAAACTTGACCGTCTGCACACTTTTGAAACCACAAGTTCATCTTTTCTCTCTGTTGGTTCTGTTTGTGCAACTTGCCGTGAGATCTGTCCAGAAATGTCCTGGTTCAAGTCCAATTGATATTAGCACAGCACTTTTTTTTTGATCAGATTGTGAACTAAAAGTTCAACAATTGATGAATTGACAACTATTTTGATCATGGCAGAATCATTTTGAGACCTCATATTGAAATTTTCTGAATTCTCAGAATTCCAGCCACTCAACAGCAAATATTCTCTCTCTGGTGTCTGTAATCCTCCATGAATGCAGGTGGATTATTTTAGTAATGAATCCAAAAAAAAAAATTGCAAACTGCGATGTTTTTACTTTGGAAAACTATCAGCAACATTTTGGACCATTTTCTGACATTGGTGAGGGAGCAAACCACAAATGATGAGCCGGCTTCACAAGGCAGACTTTCTTGCCATTTCGATTTTCGCGCAAGGCCGGTTCCATTTTAAAGTGGAACAATTCGATTTTGTGGGATTACGATTCAAATTGATATGGTTCAGCTCTGTCGTGTGACGCACTGAGTTTGTTGTGTAAATGGGGCGTTTTATCTCTCCATTAAAAGAACATTCTGTATGAATCGCAATCCATTTGAAAGCGGAACGATTCGGTTCCATACGATGCGCTCGCATGTTTTAAATCAAAACCGTTATTCCGATTTGACCCGATTGGTTTTTTCGTACACTCCAAATAGAAATGTTTTGAAGCGATTCATTTCAATGAATCGGTTATTAGAGTCATGGTTAGTTTGAGTTTCACTGCTGCCATCCTTGTCAAAGAACAAATTGTGGAAAAAGTACTGAAACCTTCGGTTGTTGGACATTTTGAAGTTCACACAAGGTCAGACAAAATTCAGCTGATTGCATTTCAGGCTCATCCTGCAACGTCACCCCAAAAACGCCCAACATCGGACACCCGATGAGCTTGGGAATCACTTGCGTGGAGTACGGACGGACAGACGGACGGACTGACCAGCGGCTCCACGTGCGACACACGCGCATGCACAGGCACAGCTCACGCTGGGTGAGGAAGGTGAAGACCCACAGCCAGGCGTCGCGCGTCATGATGTGCGCGCGGCCCGAGTCCAGCGGCAGGCAGCTGGGCTCGGGGCAGGCGGGCGGCGGCCTCACCAGGTGGCGCTCCATCTGGACGGGACGCGGCGGCGACGGCACGGCGGGAGGGCTGCGCTTCATCACATGCGAACGCCCCGCCGCCCCGGAACAGGGCGAGGCCGCCGTGGCCGACACCAGCGGGCCACCGCTACCGCCCCCTCCTCGCCCCCCGTTGGAAGTGGGGACAGAGTTCCTCTGTCGGCTCTTGTTGCCTTTGGTCCCGCCCCCCGCCGCCCCGCCATGTCTGTGATTGGTCAGCAGGCTGCTCGTGTTCTCCTTTTCGCCGCGGGCGCGTCCGTTGCGTGGCTCCTGCCCGTTGCTGTGTTGTGAGGACGGGGCCATTTGATTGGAGAGCGGCGAGGGCGGCGGGACGGACGAGTTTTTCCCGACTCTGTCTGAAGGCAGCGGCTCGGCCTCGCCTCCGTCTATCGCGGCAGCTTTTCTCCCCCGCAGTGCAGAGGCTTCTCCTACTCCGGGCGTGTCGCCATCTCCTCTCCGCCGCACTTTGTCTCCCGCCCGCTCCTCTTCCTCCCGCTCCTCGTCCTCATCGTCCGACTCGTCACTTGCACTGAAACCCAACTCCGCCAGGCGCCGGTCCCGCTCGTTGCGACTCCGTTCCGTCCGTCCTGAACCGCTGTTGCCATGAGTGACGGGAGGCGGTGAGGAGGGCGAGGAGGCTCCTACCCTGCGCAGCGAGTTGTCCGAGTCTGATTCGGAGTCCGACTCAGAGCTGGAGGACGACGACGACGACGACGAGTCGGGCCGGCGCTCCAGCAGGCACATCCTCTTGAAGCGTTCCAGTTTTTCCCGGTGATGCGAGCGCTGATCTGTGCTGGATGCCCCGCCTCCCAGTCCATCGCCCGTTGCTGTCACGAAGGAAGTGGAGCCCAGAGACGACCCTCCCGCTGAGGAGGTGGGGCCATTGGACTCTGCTCCTTCTTGTTTGGGCTTCTAAAAGCAGGACGCAAGAGCACAGGTCAGAATCAACTCAAAAGAACCACAACGGAAGAAAACGTTAAGTGCACCTTTTTGAGACGTTTCTCGTGCGCACCCTTCATCTAAAAGAAAAGACACGTTTATTGTGAGGAGCAGAGCGTGACTGGTCGTTTTAATTAAGATCCCGGATTTCTTCACGACAGTGCTCCTTAACTTTGCTTGATGAGACTCCGGGATATTGGCGAGTCAGTGTCAGAGGTTTGCCAGAG
>CAAKHF010002937.1:3684-27403 GCA_901007745.1 Hippocampus kuda
CCCCCCTGACAAAATTGGAGCCTCAAGCAAAATGTCTTTCCTGTCCCCCCTAATGGCTGTTTTTTATGTCCCGAAAATATTTTACTCCGTGCAGTGTGTGTTGTGCGTTGAAGGAGGGGCGACTCTATATTAACTAATCAATTGTTATCACCCAACTAGTGCATCACCTTAACATAGGCAGTATAGATGTATATAAACGGACCACGATTCTTTGTGTTCCAGGACAAACTTATCCGAGCTATTAAAAGAATCCAACATGAAGTGGATGAGTGCAGGGAGGCAGAGAGCGAGACGTACATCGACTCAGTACAACTAGAGGTACAGTCTTCATCTTATTCAATTATTTATATCAATCTTTTCTGGAGGTAAAATACATAGTGGAACCTGCAAAATTAAACCATTCTTTGATTGGATCTCATTAGTGTACCTAGTATCGTAGCCAGCGTGTAGCCATGTGGTTTTTCAGAGTCGGTTCGACAAACTGGAACGAGAGATCCGAGCCGAGTTCGGGAACCTCCATCGCTTCCTGGATGAGGAGGAGCACAAGGATCTTGAGCGCTTGAAGCAGGAGCGAGGAAAATTCCTGATGGGACTGAAGAAGAGGGAGGATGACATCTACAAGCAGCGGAAGGACCTGGAGAGAGCCATGGCCGTGCTTAACAGCAAACTGGCCGAGGAAGAGAGCATCAACATGCTCAAAGTGAGGAAAATATCGTATCAAATTACATTTGCATTCAGGCCAGAATGCTGAGTAGCCAAGCATTTGATTGTTTTTTTTTCACTCCTTTGACTGCAGGACATCCAAGATCTGATTAAAAGGCAAGTCTATTCATCAAACTTGTGTTGCGCATGCTTCACATAGCGCCCATCAATCATTGACATCCTCCCCCGCCTCATCTGATCCAAGCAGATCTCAGGTCAGATTTGTCCTCCCTCCAGAAGTGGACAGCGAGCTGCTCTCAGGCCACTTTGTGGGACCCATACAGTACAGAATATGGAAGCGCATGAAAAGCTGCCTTTACCCAAGTATGTACATGTTATAAGAAAATGTGAAAATGTCTGCAACCAAATTGTCACTCCGCCGGACACATCTTCAAGGACACACCCATAAAGTTTACTGTGCTTTCTTCCAGATATTACACGGGTGACGTTCGACCCAGAGACGGCACATCCTCTCCTCTCCGTGTCCCCATCCTGCACGTCAGTGCGCTTTGACGACGCTAAAGAGATGCCAAAATGCTGCCGGGACAACCCCAAACGCTTCCACCACTACTACTGCGTGCTGGGCCGTGAGGGCTTCAGTGTGGGGCGACACTACTGGGAGGTGGAGGTGGGCCAGAAAACGGCGTGGAGATTGGGCGTGGCACGGGCCGACATACCCCGAGGGGAGATAGAGGCCACGGGCACGTCCAGTGGTCTTTGGACTTTGGCCCTGAAGAACGGAGACATCTTGGCTTGCACCGATCCCACACCCGTCAGGGTCAATGTGCCGCTTCGCCTGGCTCGCGTCGGTGTGTTTCTGGACTGTGAAAAGGAGGAGGTTTCTTTCTATAACGCTGAGAACATGGCGCCTGTCTACACATTCACCACGGAAACTCTCCTGCTTCCTTTGTATCCCTTCTACAATCCGTGTGACACTGACGATGGCAGGAACACGGCTCCCATTAACATCTTCAGCCCATCACTCTGACCGAGGGCTTTGTTCACCATAGCAGCGTTGTTTATGTCAACAGTAATGAAATATCATTGACACCTTTATTTTTCATGACTAACTCTTGGAAGACAAAATCGAAGTGCGTGAGTCGAAGTGCAAGACGTCAGCGGGTGTTCTGTCAAACATTCAAAATGCACGTCCATCGCATTCCAATTGTTCAAAAAGGAGAGCCTGCTCACTTTAGGATATATAACAAAACTGTAAATATGTTTCGACAATCTGTTTGAGATAAATTTCATACTTTCAGATTTCCATAACAGCTGGTGCGATTGGGATGCTAGCTAGCTTCTAGCTAAAGTTAGTTGTGTTAGCATCAATTCACGAACGTGTGTGTTAGCTACTGTTCAAGTTGTGGACAAGATTTTAGACTTGTTGCTGGCCCAACATAAAATAAGGAACAAATAGGTGGGCATCATGTAAAGTTTTTGTCAAAGGAACCAAAGACTGAGGAAGAACTTGTAGCCCGGCCTGGTAGTTTTGGCAGCTTTGACAGCTTCAGCGTCAAGTGTTTGGCGTCCCTGCAAACACATGGCATGTTGTCAAGGTTATGGAAGCCCAGAGCACGTGACTGAGATTAGCGGGTCAGTCATACGACAGATGGGCTGACGCTGAGTGACATGGTGTTGACAGTCAGCTGACCTTCATGAGAAAAGGTCAAAACAAACACACACACACAAAAAAAAAAAACAACACCACTGCACAAATATGACCAGTTTATTTTTGGTGCACTTTAAGCAGCAGCTTGAGAAGGAAAAAAAAAAATCAATTTCAATCGTGTTTGGATGAATTTTTTTCTTTGAGGAGCCCTGGAAAAGCATTTCATCCATCTCATGCATCCTCCACCAACAATAAAAGACGCACAAATATGTACAAGTTACCACAACTTTTACTTCTGTATTCACTGTATTCAAGGTTTTGTGACACATTCACGCTCATGACCTTGTTGAGCACAACATCACACGTACGCACGTCAATGCACTTGACACACAAAACACGCGCGCGTGTATCACAGCTCGGAGAATGGCACGCACATAGAAAGTGTAGGGTGACAAAAGCCTGCGTTGTTTTCCTTGACCGTGCTGCGTTCAATGACATCAGTTACATTTGAACACAACATGGAAATACTGCGCCTCGAGAGAGCAACGTACAAAATCCAAAACAGATTTTCATCAGTGTTTGGCTTTTAATGCTTTCATGAATATTAGTTGCTGTCGTCTATAGTGTGTGTGTGTGTGTGTATATATATCTATAAATATTTATATTTACATATGCCTTTTGAGCTTGCGGGGGAATTGGAATTTGTTGTCTTCTTTATTATTTAGCATGATACAATAACCATTCCGTACACAAAAAAAGTCAATTAGAGGGTTAATCAAGCGGTGTACACATGTACTATTTACAAAGTTGGAGTGTGTGTAGTATGTTGAAGTGGAACCCGTCAGGCATGCCAAGGACCAACCTGCTGCTTGTATTAACACAGAGGAAGCGTAATATTTTTGGGATTTGAAGTGTTTTACTGATCTGAGCCTCAACAAAATCCTCATACATGGCATTGGCAAATTCTGGAATATTGTCTGATATTAGCCAGGAAAACTATCAGCAACATTTTTCTTACCGGTAATTGACATTTCATTTTTTTTTTTTTTTTTTTTTTTTACTTCTGTGCTTCTCCAATGAATCTAAATATGTACTCATCAATCGAGTTTATTCGATTTCTTGACATTCCTCATCCTCTAAAGGTCCTTTCGCACTTCGCTGGCTTACCCTGCTGCACATTTAGAAGCGGTGACTTCGGGGCCAAGGCAGCACTGGCGGTCGACTGGTTAGCACATCCGCCTTTTATAACGTTTATAAGCAATACATTTAAAACAAATCATTATTTTCCTACAATATTTTGCTATATTTACGTGCTGTGTTAATATTCAAACATGACAGAATCTTACAGTGGCGGACAATGACATTAAATATACTTTTGAGGAATGAGGTAGTAAAACGTCGGGAAACACTGCTTAAATGAAGTCTGATTCTATGTGTGTGTGTATATTTTAAAGTTATACAAAACCCACTTTGGGTTTTTTTTTTCCTGAATGTGACTGGATCATGTTAATGTGGGATGGACATCACTTTTGCATGCTAGTAAGTACACAGGCATTCAGCGTGAGGCAGAAAAGTGACAGTGAGGCCAAATTGTTAAGACTGTTTTCAGGAAGTGCACAACCCGGTGTTAGAAAATACCTTACGGTGGAATTTCTACTTGTAAACTCTGCGTTTGCAGCCTGGCAGTTTTGTGGTGGGGATTTCCAAAGAAAAGCCTGCAAGAAATACAAAGATGTTACGAAATGAATGATGGATTGTTAGGCTCTGTACAGGCAATTAGATCAAGCAAAGTCCCGAATTCGAGGGGAGGTGGTTTGATTGTCGACAGTGCTGGTGTGTCGCGTGGGTGTTTCCAATGTGAGCAGTCAGTCCTCAGGTGGTGGTGGTGATGATGGTAGAATCTCCATGTTCGCCAGCACCGCTTGATTCGGGATCCACTTCGGGGGCTTTAGGGGGCACGGCTTACAGAGAGGAACCTCCAATTAACATCGGCTTGATCTGGGCCCGGTTCTGTCATGTTCTGCTCTGTTGTGGGGTTTTTTTGTTTGTTTCAGCAGCAGCTGGAGTGTGGGGCGTGACTCTTCAGCGGTGCACCGGTGTCTGATCAAGGCAATCAAGTGGCTGCATATTTCAAGACACTGGACTTCTGGTCTCCGTTGTGGGACTACAGTATTGCTCTTGTTCACTACTTTTGCACAAGTGCTATTTTCTAGATCTCTCGTTCTTGTTCCTAGTCGCTCTCCTCATCATGGGATTTTTTTGGGTTCGTGAGTAGTTGTTAATTTGTTGTAGTTGCTCTTGGCTTCATGTGATTGAACTAAGCTCATTTCGTTTTGTGTATTTCTCGGTGATCATTGTTTCCTTGTAATTGGCAAGTGCCTTCTGTTCTCATTTGGTTTTCAGGGCCTTTTGTTGCCAGCGCTTTTTGTTGACTGCTTTGTCGGTCTCTCGCGTTTCTTTAAACAAACCTCTTTTGTGATCGCCATTTATCCAAGTCTGCGTTTGTAGGATCCACACTCCATCCGGTCAGAGTTCAGACCGCTTGTCAGGTTCAGGGGTGCCTGCGTTGAAAAAGTTTCAGGTTATTGATGCAAAATTGTGAAAGATGTTTTTTGGGTTTTTTTTAATTTTTTTAATGTAGCTTTAAAGACCCTGTAAAGTGAATTCAGATTAGCTTCCAAATACATGATACATGTTTGAAGATAATTGCTGAGCATAGATTCAGATTCAGATTTCAGAAGACATTTTACGTGACAGGGACTTTAATTCTGCCCCCTCATACCATTGGGGATGGGCTCTGTCAAGAACGGAATGTGGTCATCGGATGAGGGAGGCTCATAGGCCCCCTGGGTGGCGGATGAAAACATCTTGTGAGGTTCCAGAGCCGGGCTTGGGGCTTTCGGGGTGGTCGGCTTGGGCTCCAGGGTATCGGCGACGGGTTTTGGGTCAGTTGCTGGACTCGCCGGACTCTTGAGTACCGGGCTGGAGAGTGGGCTGGACTTGACGTCGGCCAGTTTGGGCACATCCAGGTTCACCGACTGAGCAGGGTGGGTCTCCACATCTTTGCTTTCAGGCTTTACTTCCGCGGCTGGCGCGGCACTCGGCTTGGTTTCAGCTACCGGACTGGATTCGGCTTCTTCCATTGTCGGTGGTGGTGGAGCACTTGATTTAATCTCGGGAGCGATGGAGATGCTCACGGCATCCGAGTCGGGGATTTGCTCAGGGGCGTCGGTGTCAGTGTCCAGCGGCAGGGCTGTGTTAAAGCCAACGCCCGAGTCGCTGGTGTCCAGGTTGCCAATACCGACCTCCTTCGAAGAAACCTCCAGTCCCTGCGTTCGCACACGCAACGGGTCACCACACCGTGGAGACATTCAAATGATACATAAACGGAGCCGTGTCTTACTTTAATGTCCACCTCAGTGCTCTGAGATTTCTCGGTGTTGTCGGCCTGCGAATGCTTGGACTCCTCGCTGAGCTTGGTGATGTTCTTGACCACCTGTAAGCACGCAAAACAAACCTTTTGTTTTATTTTTTCATGAAGAAAAATACAGTGTGAGTGTGTATGTATACAGAAGAACTGAGAGTGGCAGATAAAGAGCTTAAAGCGAGCACATTTTGCCTCCTATTTGGAGAACCGTCTGAGTCTTCTTGTTTTCCTTGACTGAAAATGATGTGATTGATAGTCTCCCAATGCAAGTGAATTTTGCTTCGAGTGTTTTGAGAGGGCCATTACGATTTTTATCTGTTGAGGGTGGTTCTGGACTATATAACCATATACCAAATTGCATTTGTCATGCAACAGCACCTTATTCTTGTTATATGCCAACATTTTCCTCCCCCTTTCACAAGGTCAACTGACGTCTCTGCTGGCGCGTCCAACCTGTCTGAAGGCTTCCCCCTCCTCCTCCTTGCCAGCATTCTGGGCAATCTTCTCCAAGGCGGCGGCCCTCTTGGCCCTCTTCTGGACTTTGATCAGGCAGGACAGCAGGCAGGCCAGAAGGAGGAAAACCAGCAGGCTCAGCAGGGCTATGATGGCCACATAGATGGACTCCAGCTTGTAGGCTGCCAAAACACGCATCGGTTAACAGGACTGACCTTGATTTGACTTGGTGGACGTGTTTTCACGCTTACGTTTGAGCTCCATGTGGATGCTGGACACGGGGAATCCCTGTGTGTCGGTGACTTTGAAGAGGCCTTCATCGGAGCGCTTGACTTGATCCAGGAAGACCAGAGATCCCTCCACGGAGAGGCGACCCTCGAAGCCTAGCTTTGTTTGGGCCTGCAGCCAGACGACATATGCATATTTAAAAAAAAAAAAACAACACCCGGGAGCCACAAGATTCCCAAGTAGAGTCTAATCACACGCAAGAACAATCCAAGTATTCTGTATCATACCTGTATTGACTTCTTCTTTCATGTTTTTAAATATTAAAAAGAGCCTTCTACAGTGTTGTATTTGGAAAAACAAACACTATCACACAATTAAAGAAAACAATAAGGAATTAAACAGTTTGTGCCTCGTGATGTCACGCTTGAATGATGAATGCTAGTTTTATTAGCCTGTCAATGGCGTTTTACCTTGTGGGCGAGCATTAAGCTAAGAAGCCTTTCCCAAGGCAGAATTATCGATCAAACCCATGTTAAGAACCACTGATCTAGAGCTTGCAACTTGAGATTAAAAAAAAAAAAAAAAAATTGAGTCGGATCAACTCATAAGTGTGGACTTTTTGAAAAAAAAAAAAAAAAAGAAACCATGCTTACGTCAGTGAATTCTCCTCGATCCATGAGTAGGCGCATCTGGTGGTCCGTGTCGGCACTGTAGTAGAGGTGTACCATGGAGCTGTTGAGCATCAGGTTAATCTTCAGTCGTTCGCCGTGATGCAGGTTGACAAAGTGCTGGTGCTCTGAGGAAGTACACGCACGGCATCAGTTGAGGGAGTAAATCACATTAGGCTGGTGAGATGTCCGCATCGCGTCAACAACCCGGTGGCGTACTGAGAGGGAAGCTGCCGAGGCGGCAGAAAGGTCAGAAAAACTGAAGCTGAAAGACGGCTACTAGAGTGAAGAAAAATATGCTGGTAAAAATAGAAATACCGATTCAACGCCATGACTCAAGTAGAAATGTAAACAAATAAATAAATAAATTAAAAAAGTCTCAAATGTAAAAAATAGTAAATAGTCAAAATCCATTTTTACTGTCAATTATAAATGGTTCATTTGCTTTCATTTCAAGTCAAGCCTAATAAAACCAAACCATTCACAGAAAAAAAATCTGATATTGTAATACAGATGAACTCATTGTGTTCATCTGTATTATGTGTTAGTTATGTGTTAGTTAAAGTTATGTGTTAGTTAAAAAATACGTGGCAAGAGGACCTTGAAATAATCTTGTCTGAAAGAATTCTGTCCGCGTGTGAGCGCCAGGGCGTGAGTTGTGGCCCACAGCAGCTTCTTCTGACTGTTGCCATTCTCTATTTCTTTTTTTTTTTTGGGCTCTCCTTGCGCACACAAGAGGGCATCACAGTCAAAGTACCGCCGAAATGGATTTCAAATGTAGGAAAACATTACAAAAATTGTCAGAAAAACAAATACTCCAGTAAAGTACGGATTCCTGAAAAATCTCTATCTGTCCAGAAGTGCAAATACTTGTTGTCCCTCACCTATGACCTGGAGACAGATTTTAATCCGAACAGCGCCTTGAGCATCCCTGACGGTGTAGCTGCCATCGTCGGCCCCCGTTGTTGACCTCAGGACCACGTGGTGGTCGCTGACGCTGATGCGACCCTGGTAGCCTTCCCGGGGTCTGTCCGTGCTCGTCAGCAGCACCAGCGCCGGTCTGGAAAAATATAAATATTTTATTACTTTGTTCCTGTAAAAGTACTTTTTTTTCCCCCTTGTACTTTCCAACCTTATTCCATGAGATTAGATGTTGTTTCTTGTAAAAATAGGATTACATTTTAGTCATGTTAAAGCATTATTCTTGTCAGATTACATCCTTTTTTTCTCCTCAAAGTAATTTAGAATCGGGTAACCTGAAGTGCTTCTAAAATTTAAAATTTAAATTACTTGAGATTGTGACTCTGGGGGTTTTGTTAGCTGTAAGTTTAAAAAAAAAGCATGAAATATTTCACTCTGTGTGTATTAAATCCATTTAGTTGCGATGCGGATATGGAACTGGGAGTCGCGGCTTGGAATTGAAGTGGATTTACATGGGACAGGAGATGTGAGCCAATCTCTTTTTCGTCAATGGACGCTACAGCTTCGTGTTTGCTTTCAAAACTTAGCTTGTAGCAGACGTGTGCACATTTTCAGCATGACGTCTCTGATCCACTGGTGAAAGGACACTTTGATCCTTTCCTCTTTCATATATAACTGCTTCAGACAACAAGCTTGTGTGCTATGTGTTGTGTTGTGTTATTTTTGTTATTTTGACTTCAAAATGGCGCCGTGTGAGTGGCTGCCTTTCCAGCAGCTCCTGTATTTTGTTGTTTTACTTCTTCCTTTCATAACTTTGCTGCTGTGAAATGGGAATTTCTCCATTGCGCGACTAATAAAGGTTTTTTTCTTATCTTATCTTATCTTATAGCGCATATAAAAAGTCTACACACCCCTGTTAAAATGTCAACTTTTGGAAGTTGAAAACAATCAAGTTAAGCTGTTCCAAAAAATGAAAATCATGAAAATGAAATTTCGCTTGAGGTCTAGCGGCTCTGCATGATATCGGAACTACTGGAATGGATTGAAATGGTCAATTAGATTGCGTAGGATGTGCCTAATGAAGTGTCCAGTGTACCCTGGCATGTGCTGGTTCAACCTACTTGGATGTCAGGTTGGCCTCCACCGCACTGGGCCTGTGCTCCAGGGTGATGGGTGGTGTCACCTCCAACAGCCGAATCCGGAAGTTTTCCCCGTATTTTACCGTCTGCTCGTTGTAGCAATCTGCAGGCGGCACGAGCAAAGAAGTCAGTGGGAAGCAATCGAGTAGATATGCACGGTTACTATACTTCAGTAGATTTGCCAGGTACCTGTACTTTACAAATACAAGTACTACTCCTTACTTTGTGAAAAATACCCCAGTTACTTCCTTTTTTATGTATAATCCTCTGCATTGGCAACCGTGGCTCTCCTTACCCACGCGCAAGGGCATTCCAGTACGTGAGCGCACTTTGCGTTTACTGAACATGACAAAGAGCCAAACACCCAAATACGAAATTCACATTGTACGGCAAATGGCTCCAAGTAAGTAGGAGGAGGAGGAAAGAGCTTCGGTGCTCGAAAGAAGTCTGAGTGGTATAAAAAAAAGAACAGATTGTCAAGAAGTGAGGGAGCAGTGATCCGGAAATACGGGGGTGGGTAAAATCGGCAACACAGCAGGGAAGGACAGGAAGAAAGGGAGGAGAGCGGGCTGATGCTTAAAGAGCGGCATAATGACAGGCTGCCGGCAGCACCGGGAAGACGCACGGTGATCACAGAAAATAATACGACGCCGTCATCGGCTGGCAGCGCACTCCATATGGTGTGCGCGCGTTACGCCACTGCGCTCGCCTTTGACACACGCTTGCATTCACTCGCATCTGCTTCCTTTCGGCGCTCATTTATAAAAAAAACAAAATAGGCTCTTGCATATTTTCTGCTGATGAATGAATTGTTCGTGCAGTTGGACCGTGTGTTTGTCATGAGTGAGGGATTGTTCGTGGGATAATACGGTACCTTGGCTTGACATCTTTTGAAACATTTCTATGCATTCGCCGTTAATCCAACACCACCAGTTTCAGGTTTATTATTTTTTTTTATAAAATATTTATTTTTTGCTGACATGAATATTTCTATTATTTGACTTTTTGACGTTTTTATACCCAAATCACAAAGTTTATGTACCATTGCAACATTTTTTTTTTTTTTTACATGATACACATGCATACAGTCATACTCTGAGGACCATTATTAATGAAAAGCACACATCTCTCTGGAATTCCATCATCAAATAGTTTTAGACATTTCTATAAAAAATAAAAATAAAATTCAACAATCACATTTTATCGCGAGTGCTTTTCTTTGTTTTAATGATGTCAAATGTCTTTTTTTTAATGACTTCTTATTTGCGGTTTGGATTTTTCAAGTTTTTAAATTCACGCAACAGTTCAGCTTTTGCACTTTTTTTGGATACTGTACCTGAAAACCTTTTTCATTTGTTGCTCTGGCAGCAAGCTAATGAACAATTGTACGAAAACTAGCGTCTCATCTGCAAATTTTGATCCAAACCCATTGATCCTTGACTTTTTGGGTGAAAATACATTCAATCGCAACACGTTCAAATCACGACGACGCAATGCACATGCATCCCGTACCTCGAACGAAGAGCCTGATGCGTCGGACGTCCTCGGGGTCTTCGGGGTTCTTCACCGTGTACACGCCCTCGTCTCCCTCGACCAGCGAGTTGACAACCAGGTGGCTCAGGCGAAGGTTTTTCTTGGCCCGGTTCCCCACCACCAGGCCGCCCCGCATCAGGACCACTTCGGGCGATCGCGGGGTCGGGCGAAACGTCACCTCCAGCCCGGGCGCGTGCAGCAGGATGTGGAGGTCTTCGCCGAGGAATAGCATCAACGATTTCTCATGGACTGCGTGGGAGTGGAGGGGGCGTGGGGTCATATTACCGGAACAGTACGGCAGGACTCAAGGAGGGTGCCGCTATCATTTATTCCATACTCACCCTTGCCAGACACTGACAGCACTGCAGATACAAGGAAAAGAAAAGATGACTCGATTAGTGCTCGATTTTAGACAACCTCTGTTGAGCTTTTTCTTTCGGTTATTTTACATGACGCTTCTTCAGTACAAGAAAAGAAAAAGAATGGGTTGTCAAACCTGTTTACGTTGCAGGTCACGGTTACTCTCAAATCACATAAATATGCCATCGCTGTGTAACGCCATGGCAAAAATCATAGTTTGGTATGTAATTCGTCTTTCGGGTCGCCCACTTGGCGGAGTAAAATGAAAATGAAAAAAAAAACTGCTTGTCTTTTGTGTAAACAGAACAGATTTAACAACAAATTTCAAAAGGCTTAGTTAATTTCAAGTCTTTCAAAATGGGCAGATGAATTGCTGATTTTGAAAAACACACACATGCACACACACTCAACTAACATTACAAAATGAAAATCCAAAAGCAGGCTGTAACTGTATGCCCCCCCCCAAAAAAATCACCTTTGACCTTTGTTAGAATTTAGACAAAGTTGACAAAGATAATGACTTTTTTTTTTAATCTGCCGACTTTTTGCAGATTTTTCTCTGTTGTGTAGGACGACAAATGTTCAGCTTGTAATTTGTATTGTTGGAATCCAACATGTGATTTCATTCGTTCTATATCCATCTGTGATCATCGTTATCGGTTCTCAAAGTTTTATTCTGCCATGTATTGAAAGTTTGGCCGCCGTGTAAATTGTGTGACTTTCCTACCTGTGGCAAGCAGAAGGGTGAGCGTGACCACACAGGTTGCGCTCATCGTGGCTGTTTTGTAGCACCTGGAGAAACAAAATCGATTAAAAAAAATTGCCTTTACAAAGATACTCATGCCCAGGGAGGTTTTCATCAAGACAAAGTTTGATGATTGAGCTTTCAAGGAAAGCCGACATCTACTCAATAACCTGGGACAACTACGGCCTTGTAGTGAGACGAAAGTGTGCACTTGCTGACAACTACGCACTACTAGTACGAGCAGTGAAGCACTAGATTCGAACGAGTGTAACTTCATCATGCTACCTAGGGTCCTCGCAACACACACTTGTCAACGATGACACAGTTCTGCATCCCAAAAATGTAAAAGTTGTCAGACTAGCGAGGACAAAGCGAACACATTGACTTAAAAATGGATATCAAATATCACTGATATTGGATAAAGCCGCTTGAGCATTTATTTACGATTCCTCCGATCCAGCTTTGTACTCGTAGGCCCAAAGCGACATCTCCCGTCACTCTCCAAGAATTTCTTTGAAAGAAGGCCAATCCGCAAGACGGCACAATTCCCCCGAACGCCGCACCGATCGCACCAACCTGATTTAAAACACAATAATTCATAACCGGGACTCGTCTTGTTCTCCAATACGAAGCCAGCGTAATCTGTCAAAGCCATTACGGTGACAGCCTCGCAGACGACGGCCGATTAAAAGGCGCCACCGGGGAGGTATTAGGGTGATGTGAGCCGCTTTCCTCTGCAGCTCTGACGCGCACGAGGCCAAAGACATCACAAGATGGGCGCGTGCGAGCAAAAAGACATTTTGCTGCAGTTTTAACCTCATTAAAAAAAAAAAAAAAGGCCCATGAGGAAACTCGGCAGCCATTGAATGTGATGTCGCCAGGCCAACCGAGCCTATTTGCGCAGGACATGACAAAGCATCCTTTTTATAATGCTCGCCGGCAGCGGGGGGGGGTCATCTGTGCGTTTGGTAGCTGGGCCGTCACAAGGCAGTAAAGCCACTTAATCCATCTCCTAATACCACTAACGACGTCATAATTACAGACATTCAAAAATGATGTCTAGAAAAGTGCACCTTCAAGACAGATTTCTAAGCATGTCCGAGAACAGATCGATTCAAATTCATGAGTGCCAATCACCACAGTCGAGCTGGTCTGTCACAGTGTTGCTCTGACCAAGCAAGCAAATAAAACGAAATTAACAAATAAATAAATACATTGAAGTTATGGTGGGTCGGCTAGCTGACCCTTGTGAGGTGAACGTGAATTCTGGTTGGTTAAAAAAAAAAAAAAAAAAAAACAGTCCCATTACAATTAGTTAACATCGGACCAGCACGAGCCTGGACAGATTAGGTTGACATGGCAACACAGAGAAGCTGCAATTCGATTGGACAAAAAAAAAAAAATTGAAAATACGAAAGGCATCTCAGCTGATCGGGCTCTTCTGTTTTGCACAGAAGAACCCACCCAACAGTGCCACAGGATGGCGCCAAAGCGTGGTCGAATTAAAAAAAAAATAGTCGTGCTCAGGCACCGTTTTGTGATATGATATCCTTTTTTTGTCCCACACCGGGGAAATTTACAATGAAGATGTTGAAGTGAGGAAGAGGAGAGATGAGCTTCTATGGCCTGTGTGTACTTTGTGATTTTAAAAAAAAAATGGAGTACTTTGGCACACTCTTGTGGTAACTATAAGCAATTGGAACGTTTTTGGAGGGGTGCTAATTTTGGCATCAGGAAATTTTGGATACACTTGTAGAAGAAGTGTTCTAATAGTGTCACCATTAAGTGTATTTATAAACAGTATTGACACACTGAACAAAAATACAATCAAAATTTTTGTCCCCGGTTTTCATGAGCTGAACTCAAAAGAGCTAAAACACAGGTGTCAAACTCAAGGTCCGGGGGCCAGATCTGGCCCACCATATCATTTTGTGTGGCCCGCGAGAGCAAATCAAGCATGTCAATTTTTCCATGATGCTTGCTAAAGTCTGAACCAGAATTTAAGATTGTCATATGTATTCCTTCATTACACGGAGATATTGCAATCATTACAGGTACAGCTCAAGCCAAATAGGGGTAGAAATCAAAATGTTCCATTTATATGTCGACAATTCGTCTCCTCACATTTATGTTTCCGTACTCTGCTCTGCGACAAGCAAACAGCACCTCGTGTCATCGTTTACTGTCCAGCTGCCGAGGCTGTGCGGTGACACTTCAGCGAGCACGGAACATGCGAAGCGCACCAAAGCGTCCACTGAGGCTCTGCGCCGCCCTTTGGGCCGTGAAGCTGCAGAGCACATACACATCAACCATCTGCCCCCTTTGCATCCCTCTCCCACACGCACGTATGCACTCGTTGCCCTCCATCCTTTCCAGCGCACTTCTTCTTCTTCCTCTCCTCTGCATCACCTGCCCTGCGTTCTTCTTGCTCGCTATCTCAATGAATTCTTCCTTCTTTTTTTTTTCCCCCCTTACGTAACATCAGCCACTGCGTCTCGCGGTGGAGTCAAAGCCATCTCCTGTGCTCCTTCGCACCCGACAAGGTCAAGCAGGTCTTTGTGCGTGGCTTTTTAAAGAGACGGAAATAGCTTTTAGTGACTACAGATGAGTGCGCGCGTGGCCGCACAAAGCCCGGCTGTGTCTCGAGTCCTCATCTTTCACTTTTGCGTCTCGCCACCGCACCAGCATGCCACAAAACGGGAACAACTGCACGTATTGTTGTGCGCTCCCTTCACTGCACCGCTCGAGATATTTATGAGTCAATGCGGCACGGAAAAGGAAAGTGGGTGAGGGGGACATTGCCGTTCTGATTAATCAGCACAAGGGATTGGCTGACTAATCCAATTCATCGATTAATCCATCGTTAAGGATGTTTCCTTTTGGGTTGATTTGATTGATTGCTCATTTCTTGGAGCAACAGATGTAAGTAGGCAGAGCAGAGGTTGTTTTTGGAATCACTCCCTATCCAAAAAGAGGGTAGGAGTTGAACTGATTAATCGACTAGTCAAAGAACCACTTGTCGTACTTCAATGAAGACTCGCAGCAATCAGAAGAGTCGATGCTCGGGAGGCTAACCGCTATTCTCATCCACCTGCAGCCTGACATTATTAGCGATCAGTCGACTTCAAGATTTAAACGTATAGTCGGAGGAGTAAGGTCGAGACTCTTTGGCTCATCGACTAATCGGTGCAACCTCTAGTACGTACTTTGTTTTTGAGTTTGGCTGTTAAGTCATTGCAATGAGAGAAAAAAGTGAAATGGGGAAAACAGGGTCAGCTTGAAAAAGAACAGATGTATCAACATTTAAAATAAATCAAATATGTTCATGTTGTTTTTTTTAGATAGCATATAACATGAAGTACCGGTATACTTGTATATAGTGATGTGTCGAAAGTCCCCTGGTAGATATTTTTTTCTTTTGACAACCCTGTCAAAAGTGTCATTAAAAACAATGAAGGTTTTTGGAGATTTTAAAGCAATTATTTAGTCTTAATTCACATGCTGAAAAACACATGACAGTGCTCAATATATCATCATGTTTTCAAATCTTTCCCCGCCCTTCTCATGCAAAGGACTATTCAATTTTTTTAATCCGCTTTTGCAGACCGGATTGAAGAAGAGGGAAGCAAAACAAATGTATCAAATATTTATTTACAGACATTTCACCAGCTTACGTGGATCCTGTACATTATAATTCTGCATCGGAATGACGTCAGTCACGGCACGCCCAAGTAGCATTCTCAATGAATTTGTGGATTTGTTGTCGTGGGGAATGAGTGAACAATTCCAAAAGGAAGGAAAGGAAAGGAACAGAGGACTAAAAGGTTCATTTGTGGCAAGCAAACGAGTCCGGAGAGGAGGCCGGCTGTGAAAGTGATGAACTAAAGGATGAGACAGGCTCCTTGCACCTGTCACATTCTCTCAAATCATCGAGGAGGATGAGGAGGAAAATTAAGGCGGTTGGGTTAACACATCGCGTTATTGACAAAGCATGCGGGGGTGACAAACGTGTAATCTGCTGCTCTGCAAATCGTCTATGTCAGTGATTTGCAAAGTGTGGGCTCCCTCACATGGCATTGAAAAGAATCACAGCCAGGAAAGTTCAGTTTTATTTAACTTTGTTAAATTGTTTATTTGTTTCTAAGCTTTTATTCGACACCGGTTTGTATTTACTTCGTATACTGTATTCGTTAGATTTGAATGGAATCATTGTTTAGGTCCACTTTTAGTGCCCTATATTTAAGGACAGCGTTATGTTAAAGTGGACACAACCAGTCACAAATTTCACACTTCTGATGCTATTGAATAGTGACGTGTCTCCATACTTATGGCCTGCACTACACTTTTTAACCTCTGCCGGCTGAATGCAAATATATCATGAAAAATGATAGGCTTGTGGGAATAAGCATATTACAGCAATTATACATTTTCAAACACCTGCAATATTTAACATGAATGTAGCAGCACCACATACAACATCAAATTAAATGTTATGCGTTTAACAATAAAATGTTCAACCAAGGCTAATAATTTTACGATCTTAACGCTAACGAGAATGGGGAAAACGTCATGGAGGTTAATGGGAATTAGCGTTCGTATTACATAAATGACAACTTCTACTTTAAGTCCGCTACCTTTATGCTAACATATAATGGAGCACTCCATAGAGGGGCTAACAAACATTAGCACATAAATTACAGCAATTACAAACCTTCAAAGAACTTTGACTTTAGCGCAAATGCAGCAGTGTCACAAACAACAAAATACAATTAAACATTGTATATTTTAAAATCAAAACATATTTAATTGAAATGTAAGTCCGTTAGCTTAATGCTAACATATAAAACTAATAATAAACTCCATAGGTAACAGAAATTAGCATAGATTTCGACGAACATTTACTCGGCATAGTCGGCTGCTGTTTTATTAATCTTGGTCACAATCGGGGAGGAAAATATTTGTTTAGGTGCTAATCGGTATGAAAAGTTTGACAACCACTTGCTCTTGTAGTGCTTTCGCAGGCTGCGTTTCTGCAGTGGCGGCGGCGGGGTTGTTGGAAGCTACGTTGGAGCCTCCGGTCAGCTAATGGAAGCTGTTGAGCCTTTTAACTGGTCACTATAGAAAATCAGATACATATAGTATAGGCGCCCCTTTAGATGAAGTTACATGATGCTTAATGTATTCCTCTTATGAACGCTAGCCTCGAGTGTTAGGGCTCTCACCTGTCACTTTATTAGGGACTGCATCGTCGAGGCTGCCTTTGTAAACACGTTTTACGAAAAAGAAATCAAGTTGTCAGCGTGGAACGTGGAAAAATAATTTGTCTGGAAATACTGAACAAGGTCTTTGTTTTATTTTAGGGAAACATTTTGCAATTTGTCATTTTTCAAAAAAAAATTAATTATTAAAACAATGTTTTTAAATGTATTTTAGAAAAACAATTTTAAAATGACTCGTACAATAATTATATTTGAAGAAAATTGAAGCATAAATTAAAAACATGACTAGAATATTTTTTTGAAAAGAAGTAAACTCTACTGCATAATAATAATAATAACATATTGGAAACACATTAATTGTAGGTAAAAATAGAACTATGAAATAAATAAAAAAACAAGTTGAAATGTAACTAAAAACGATTTCACCAAAACATTGGAAACACTAGTGCAGACTACCAGTCCAAAACATGCATCACATCATAAACGTGTACCCCAGCTGTCACTATGGAAATCGTCATTATTAGGCTGCTCAAGTGTACCTATTGAAGTGACCATGATTGTAATTAAAATCAATATTCTAGCATTTTATTTCCCCAGAGGCTGACGAGTGAACATGCCACTCGGCACTCAGCCCAAGAAAGAAAAAAAAATAAAGAGAAAAAGGAAAAAAAAAAAAGAAAGAATGAATGAAAGACAACAACCCTAAATATTCCACGATCAAGCAAATGGAGTGTGACAAGGCTCTGAAGTCCAAACGGTACCCCGCAGGGCCCGGGACAGCAGACGCGGCACGCACGAGCCGTGAAAAAGCTGCAGAATTTAACCCGTCACGCGCCGGCCACATGCGGACAACTCGCCCGTACGTGAGCATCGACGAACGGGGAAGCGAGATGAGCGGGGCCCGGGGGGCGCCTACCCGAGTCCGATGATCCGGCAAGTGTCCGTTCGTCCCTTCACTCGGTTTGTCGGCGGTGCAGATGTGCGTGAATGTTGCCTGGGTGGGGTCCCTCCTACCTCACTCACTCTCCCTCCTCCAGAGATGCTTTACTGCTGCTGCTGCTGCTGCACTCGGCGACTCCGGCTCCACATTTGGAAGAGGTTCAAAAATGTTTCGGCCACTCGGAAGCGCTCGACTCCTGTCGGGAAACAGGACATGCGCACACACGCACACGCAGCGACCCCACACGGCGCCTGTTCCCCCCCCCCCCACTCGATCCACGGCGGGACAGCCGAATTGAATCGATGGTCGGCAAAGAGTCTCACGAATGAGCTTTGTGTCATGTTGGTATATTTTGCTCCGTTGGGAAGCGATGGACGCTAAATTTATCTCATCTCAATGGGACTTTTGAACAGCTCTTTTGGGGTGTTAAAAACCTGCACCTGGTTGCCGGCCAATCGCAGGGCACACATAGACGAACATTTGCGCTCACACTCACACCTTGGGGCAATTTACCCGGAGAAAAGCCACACAGAAAAATTCAATTAAGGAAGTAAATGTCAAATGAAAAAAGAAAACTAATTTGAAAACTAATACAGAAATTTCTGTAGTAGTGTGCAGTTGCAAAGTACACAAACAATGCAGCACGACATGAAGTTGTACTGTAGCACTACCCACAGGCATATATGGCATATATTCTTTATCCTCAATGAAAAATGACCAAGAGAAGGTGACGGCATTTTCTTTCTTGTCTATTTCCCCTCTTTATTTATGACTTTTTTTTTTAACAACTTTCATAGAACGTCCTGTTTTTGTTTCACAAAAAGGCAAAACATCTCATTGGATCCCGGACAAGACCTGGAGCAACAAAGAACTTTTTTTTGTTGCTGAGTGGTATTGTTTTGATATCATGATCATGAAGAATTGCACTTCGGTCTTTGTAACATCGTGTCCCTCTCAGGGCACTAAATCAGGTATAAAAAATCAACACCTCAACCAAGACGTGAGCATTAATAACTTCACCTCGGCCAGTATAAATATTCCTTAGCCAGCATCCTCCTCCCCCCACATGATATATTTTCCCCCCCAGACAGAAAATGATGGCACGCCATTTATTCGATACGCTTCATATCCCGTTCAAGGTTAATTTTGCTCCAAGAGAAAACAGTCCAACGGTGTTTTCCCCTGCCGGTAACAAGCCAAGGCAAATATTTTACATTGCCGCCACATCTGCACACGTACGGGGGTGACTTCCGGCTGATTGCGCAGCAAGGACGAAGCGCATTAGATATTGATGACGAGTGAAAACGAACTCTTTAAAAAAAACAGAAGCAGCCAAGTAGCTAATAGGAAGGCATGAGGCCCTAATGGAACATTCGGCGGTGGTTAATGGAGACGGGAGGAAACTCTGTTATGTTCATTTTCATCTCAGTGTATTAAAAGGAAAGGCACCCATGCACTTCTCATACCAGGAAACACGAGCCTCCACCTCGTTTTTTTTGGGGGGGGGGGGGGGGGGGGTTCGCCGCACGAACATGATTTCCCCGCTTTGACAAACAGCTGATTACCAAGAAGCGTCCACGAGCGCTTTCAGTGGCAAAGGGGAGGTGACGGGGATAATGAACGGGTCATTATTCCCATCCGGCACGCTTTAAATAATGCTTGATTTAAAAAGTACTGACGGTAAGTACATGGCAACCGAATGCGAGCGGTTGTGGGATGCACTCGTTCCTAGATGTACCGATGGAGTCAACAAGCGCGCGGCAGGAGGTTGCCATGTCAAGCTGAGTCATTAGCCCTTTTCATCCTGCTTGTAAAAGCTGGGAGATTGATGTAAAAAAGTGGACAAAATGGACAGGAAACTGATGACGCAATCGTCTAGGGCCCGACTGATCAGGATTTTTTTCAGCCCGATATTGAGTAGAATAAAATTTTGATGACTGATTAATCGCCCAAATAGTAGCCTGATTAATTGTAAAAAATATACATATATTGACTAAAATGTCTTCTTTTTTGGTCCCTCAACACTTCCAATAATGATAAAGGAATGAATTATGAGCAGAATATTTAAATGTTTTACAATATTGTGTTCTATGGTTATTTCTTTGACTTCACAACATAAAAAAAAATATTGTGGGCTGGGGTGTTTAAATGTCATGACTTGTCTTATGTTAGTGTGTATTTTGTTTTTTTTTGGGGGGGGGGGATTTTTTTAAACAGCTAAATATTGATTAGGCCCTACACTTGTTAGTTGTTCTGGGTAGTTTGAGACCCACAAGTGTGTATAGAGGTATGCCATACTGGCAGGAGTGTGACGTTTAACACCTGACACTCTCCTGTTGTGTTGAAAGCAGTTGTTGCTGTCCGACAACTATTTTACAGGTGTCGCAACACGTGGCTTTTCCGTGAAATTTCTGGGAACACCCACAACTTTTTGCGAGTAATTATCTCCAAAATGTTGGACATTAAAACTGTTGCAGCTCTGAAGCTGTAAATTCTTTGGGACATCTTCTCAAAAGAGTCGATTTTGTTACTGTCAAAAAGCTCTTCCGGATGCTACATCAGCCGCCTGCTCCGCCTTCTGCCGTCGTCAGGCTTCCGCTGGGGCGGTGGGGGGGCGGACAGCTTGTGAGCATCAAAGTCCAATTTGTGTTGCAGGATCCCGGAGAAGACGAACTCGGCCGAGACGACCGGGAGCGAGGCCGAGACGGCTGCGCGGCACAGCGGCCAGTCCTCCGGGCAGGAGATCACCACCGTGTGAGGCTGATGAGGGAGGACACAAAGCAAACACACACACACACACGTTTGTTTTTGTCACTTTCGAGATTAGGGGAAGACACATTTGCCACGCTAACTTAAATTAATTCGAATGCATAACTTTTGTCAAGAATGGCAACATTTCATGATGGCATTGAGATGGGAAACGTTAGCAGCTTATTTTACCAGGAAGTTTGTGTTGCATTTATACAAATCCCAAATTATAAATGCAAATATATAACTTGAACAAACAGAAAATAAATGAGTAAGAAAGTAAACCAATAGTAGATTCAAATAATATCAATTAAAAACAATCAATACAAATAAGTGCTGGCCATTTCTGCTGTGCAAACCATGGCCTCTAAGGGGCAGTGTGGCGCATGTGTGGAGTACAAATGGGAAGATAAAGAGTCAGAAAAAAAGTTGTGATTTTGCGTTTTTACTTTGTGCCTTTGAGTGTTGTTTTGTTAACGGTCTGTTGGTGTTCCTACAGCATTTGTGTGTCAACATTCATTTTTTGAAGGAATATCACCGCCGCAAGTCAACTCTAATTTAGCACTAGCACGTGAATACAAATTTACATTGACTGCTAGCATTAGCACTGTCGATGTTTCTAAAATAAAGCATGTCTTGTCATGTGGGAAATATCTACAATGTGTCTTTTTTTCTTGTATCTTTAGTTTTACAGTAAACTCCAACTCGGAGTGTCAATCGACCACTTTAAGCGCGTTCAGAAAGGGCAGAAAAACGTACACGTCACATGCTTGCTGCAAAAGCGACACAGAGCATTCAGGAAGCCAAAATTGGAATCCCGATTAGATTTCAATTGCCCAGCCGAACTAGAAAATACACTCGATGTGATCGCACTTCGCACCTTGTGTGAAGAAGGCATCTTAGGGAGAAAGGTGGCTCCGCTGCAGGAAATGATGTCTCTCATCTGGTGTGGCTCGGGCTTCACCGACTTGGTGATGTGGATCTTGTAGCCCTGGAAAAGAACACAAAGCAAAAGCATGATTTTCTTTCTTATTTTTAAATGCCTGCACAGAAATGATCAATACATTGTTGTTTTGAGTGGTTCTCATGTTGTTGCAGCTTTCTTTGGGGCGGGGGGAATAATACAGAACAATCTTTTAAATGACTCAGCACAGTGGCCTGGCCCAGCACTGACTCTGTTTAGCTCCTGTGTTAGCATGCCGGCTCAGTCATCATCAACATTAATCCGACCGCCACGAGGGACGGAAGAACAGAAATCCTCTCGGTAATAAACGGAATGAACGCGTTAGTGCACCTGTAAGAGAGGCTGGCTGCTGGCCAGCCTCAGAGACTCCTTCAGCCGGAAATTGAACTTCTTCTCCTGCTCTGGATCGCTCAGGATGAAGGCGTCGGGTGGCAGCAAGCTCCCGGCTTTGCCGCTCTGCAACAAAAACTATCAGACCTTGCAGACGTATGCTAGAACTTTTTCATTTTCAGCGATCGTTCCGTGACCGACCTTGTCCAGCCAGTGTATGTTGACGATGGGGATCCCCTTGGCCACCGCGCACATGAACTTGATAGTCCGGCGCACCTTGTCCGCCACGAGGCAGTTCATGTCTGCGGTGCCATTAGCCACAGAGCCTCCCAGACGGGCCAGCACTCTCTCCCCGGTTTCGTCCACCACGCCTGTGAACAGCACCTGAGCAGGAGACACCGGTTACTGCAACGAAACCAAAACCAAGGTGCCATGACAACTTCGTCGTCGTTGTCTTCTAAAGAAGACAAAGAAGAAGTAACTTCTGCCGGAAGCACGGAAGCACATTTAATCCACCAGGATTGTGTCTTTGGCTCCAATGGGGATTCAGGTTAAGGTCAGCCATTTTAATGTAAAAAGAAAAAAGTAGTTATAAAGTGGGCATCTCATCGTCCTCATGTGCTTTCAAACACAGAGCGCGCTTTGCTCGCATTCATTTGCATTTGGTTTACTTTCTATGTGCTGCCTGCACTGGTCTCCGTTTTTTGGGGGCACTCTGAACAACAGAGCAGCACACTTGAACAACGTTCAACAACACACGAACCTTATAAGAGTGGCTGGCATCATGTGATCGGCAACTCGGTGACAGGGAAGCGGAAGAGTTGCTGGTGGTCACGGGGGAGGATTTCACGGAAGGATCTCCCTTTGAAAGATCAACACATTAAATCAGTGTTGGGAAGCCATTCATTTCTTTGAAGTCAAGATGGCGCCCGAGTAGGCAGCCGTCGGCAAGTGCTCTCATGAGCCTTGCTTTTTTTGTTGTTTTTTGGTTTGTTTTGTCACTTTGTGTTTGTTGTTACGTCGTGTGAACCTGATGTGGACTTTTTTCAGCATTTTTTGGCCACGACATTCATCAAGGAGGAGACTCTGTGCTTGGTGGTTGCGCCTTCTCGGCAGCATGGATATACCAGCACTGTTTTTGACTGGGAGGAATGTCGGCGCCATTTGACTGTCGTTGCTGGACAGTCCCGGGGCGCTTGTGTCTTGCGCCTGTAATGGGCAGCATTTTTCACAGCCCCGCTTTGTTCAGCGGAGAGATCGGTGCTGTTGAACGGTCTGCGGCTGGATGGATGTAAGGCTTGAGGAGCCGACGACGAGAAGAAAGGAGCGTTAGCGCGGAGCGCCGATGCGGATGTGGAACTGGGAGTCGCGGCTTGGAACTGAAGTGGATTTACATGGGACAGGAGATGTGAGCCAATCTCTTTTTCATCACTGGACGCTACAGCTTCGTGTTTGCTTTCAAAACTTAGCTTGTAGCAGACGTGTGCACATTTTGAGCATGACGTCTCTGATCCACTGGTGAAAGGACACTTTGATCCTCTCCTCTTTCATCTATAACTGCTTCAGACAAAGTGTATGCAGAAAAGTGGTGGAGATTGCACGACTGTCTGTGTCCTATGTGTTGTGTTATTTTTGTTATTTTGACTTCAAAATGGCGCCGCGTGAGTGGCTGCCTTTCCAGCAGCACCTATATTTTGTTGTTGTTCTTCTTCCTTTTATAACTTTGCTGCTGT
>CAAKHF010002940.1:2850-16534 GCA_901007745.1 Hippocampus kuda
TTATGTCTCTTCATCCTTTGGAGGAAGCTAATTGGCGGAAGAAGAAGTGTCGATGGAAATACCTGAATCATGAAAATGGGACAGCTGAAAACAAAGTGGTCTTCTTCAAACATCATGTCCAAATGAAGGTCTGATCAGGCGACGATGGAACACGGATGGCGGACCGTCTGAGGTTGATGTGCGACACGCTTTGGGATTTTGTGGTTCACGTTCAGTCGAAAATAGGAGCCAAGTGAGACTAGCATGTCCGAAAATAGGATTCCCTAGTTCCAAAGCCAGTGGCAGAGCTAGAGTAGTGTAATCACTTATTTATTAGAAATCAGATATTTCTTTTATTTTTTATCTTTTTGGGAGGGGGGGATTCAAAAAGAAAATACAAATTGAATTAACATCTTTCCTGGAACCTGGGGCGGGGGTCATAAAAACAACATTAAAATATAATAATAATAATTTGTATTGTAGTGTGTGTGCGCAAAAAAAGAAATAAAATGGGTGCACTTTCTACAATCATGTTCATTATTATTCAATATCAGAACAAAATGACCAACAATGAAAACTGATATGAAATCCTCACGGAGAACAGAATTCACGCAATTAATTACAATTACAATGAATACAAACATAACTTAAATTTCTTTCAACAACCAGAATAATATTGCTAGCAATTGAGCTTTCTCAATGTGAGTATGGTCCTGAAAAGAATTCGATTCTTTGTAATTACGTCATTCCAAATGACTTCATACTTTCAACATTGTGTGAAAAAGTTCCAAATATAGATATGATTTATTGATCGATGGCTACCGCAGTTTGTATACTCCCTTTGCAACTGTAATTGAAACTTAAAAAAAAAGTCTTCATCACATCACAAAATGCAAAACTGAAAACAACCAGATGCATTCATATTCATTCTTGCAATGACACATGCACGAACAGACACACATGGTGATGCATGAAAATCGTGCAGTTAATCACATGGCCCAGCGGGACTCCATCGTGAGAGGAATGTTAATTTATCAATTTTCTCCAAATCAAATGTCAGGAAGGGGGTCACTGAAATTCCTTGTCCGGTCATTAGCATGTGAATAAGCAAAAGCTCTTATTTCTGGTAATGTTCGCTGCAGTCTTTTCATTAAAATGTTAATGGAAATCGATGATATCTTTCCATTCTCGCAGGTACTCAAAAGACACTACATTAAGTGCAATAGTCGGCAAAGCCAGCCAAGTTTTTCGATATTACTGTTTCAATTCAGTCTAAAGGGCAGCAGAGTCGAGCTGAGAATACTTGTGACCTAAATTAGGAGAGCTGGGAAAGCGAAACCTGCAATTAAATTGATCAAAATGTCGTCACAAAATAACACAAATTTTGAAAATGATTCATTCCAGGACTTGACAACACGGAATAGAAACGCACTAGGTTTCGTCAACAATAGATGAACAATATTTTACAGTGCTTACATTGACATGCGCAGTCTTATAATGTGCACACTTCCAAAGTGAAATGGAAAGTGGGATTTGAGGATTTTTTTTTTGAGGGGGTGGGGGGGTGCACTTTTAAGCAATACCTTAAAAGTGTGTTTGACTCTTGCTAATGTTGAACACTCGGACACTGAGATTTAATTTCACGTTTTCTCTTGGACTTGCCTTTGCATTCTAAGTTTTTACTCCAATATTTTCAGAGGTAGGCAATTGAAAAGAAAAAAGGCGCGTCGTTCGTCATCCGTCGTGACCTGGACACCAGTCCGTCATCGTCACTCTGTCATTTTTTCAGACCAAATCGAACTGTAATCATCAGTCGGTTCGTTGATAAATTTCATTGGCCTGCCAGTCCATCTATCATCAGTCTGTCATGAACAAATTAGTGCATCACCTGTTCCCACACTGTCATGTTTAACGGAAGTTGCTGTTGAGAAGATTCCTTTCGTGATTGCCACAGTGGATAGATGTGAGTCATATGCTGGCACCTGGGCTTCTCCTTTCTTCTGGACTGATTTACTACGGACTACGGAGGTTCAAAAATCCCTCTCCTCTGTCCCTCTTTCATCTGACTTCTGTCTTCTATGTTAAAGTGTCTAATCTGGAGGGAATATTGGCATGGCTTTTGTTCCTTGATCCACTGTGGAGGAGCAATCTCTCTATCTATCTAGCTAGCTGGCTAGCTGGCTAGCTATCTTTCTATGTGTGTGTGTGTGTGTGTGTGTGTGTGTGTCTGTTGTTGCCATTTGGGAGCTCCAAGGTAGACAAAAGCCATCAGAGCTTCCTCTTAATAGCCTCAGGGTCCAGGGAATGGATCTACCACAGAGTACGTTGATTATTGATCCTCGCCAAGGCATTCACTATTGACAGAACAGTCAAGGCTTTATTCATCATTTTCATGCTCTCTCTCTCTCTCTTCATTCATATATATATATATATATATATATATATATATATATATAAGTGCCATATAAAGTACCAACTGCTAGAATATATGCAACAATGGAGCACCACAGCATTCAACAATGTCTTTGCAAACAAAGGGTTGAGTGAACTCTCTACTTACTGAAGAGCACACTGCAGGATGCTTTGATTTAAAGCAAATAACATTGTGACCTGGTTGTGAGCAAGTTTATTTTGGGGCTCTCTTGTCACCTGGACCACATTTCATAAGAATCTGACAAATAAAAGTGTAATAGATGTGTATGTGCCAGTGTGTATTTTAAACTGCATATTCCACCTTCAACAACCAGTTGTAAACTTGCAAATATATTCCGGCAAGGTAGTCGCAGTCCCACTGGTAAACAGGAAAGGGAAACAAATAATAATAAGGGTGGTATCTTTTTTTTTTTTTGAAAGACTTACAAGGCTTATAGTTAATACTTTTAATTGCAATGTCAAAATGGAAAGCCATTTTCAAATGTATTCCCACATATATTAATGTGGGATTTCCAAAATGAGCCAAGCGTTATTCATGTTGTTTTCCAAATGCCTGACTGAAGCTGATACTCCTCCTTCATTCCAGAAATTTGACCTACAATATATAACGGTGTGGCCTCTGGCAGTGTAATAGCGCCGATGATTCAAAAGTGTGACATAAGGTCATAGTAGAAGAAGGCGCAATGTTTTGTGACCGTTAATCTGTCAGAGTTATTACTGTGGGTTTTGCATGACAGTATCTGTTCGCTCATCATTTTCCCGACTGACCTTCATTTTCCGTTTTGGAAGCCTCTGCTTCTGGAGGGAACATTTGATCGTGAATACTTAGCTCTCCAGTCTGTCCAAATGAAGATCATTGTGTGGAATTTTCAAAGCAATATATTAGCCTTTACTTTATCTCTGACCATTTCTGGGGTGGTGCATTTGTCCACACTCAGACATGGAAAGGTTGTGCTGTGATCTAGAAATGGGTGACATCCCAAAACAGTTGATGGCAGGGTTTTTTTTTTTTTTTTTTGTCAATTTTCTCAAAACAGAGCTTACAAATCTCACTTCTGGACTGTTTGATTTGAAACACAATGCACAACACAATGCTCATGTTTCATGTCTTAATCTAAAAAAATCCACTCTGTTCCACCCTGTGCATGGAGGTTTTGCAGATATCTCTTAAAGCCCTGTGAAAAGACAAAGGCGATATGGAGCCTTTTCTTCCTGGACGTGGCATAACATTAATTCGCTCTCTTCCCTCTTCCAAGCCAATTAGCTTTCATGCATTTCAGAGACAATTCTTGCTAGCACGACAATAAACAATTTCAGCAGGTCCATTGGGTGACAGCTGATAAATACATCAATAGGATACCGGGTAAAAAAAAATAAAAAAATAAAAAAATAAAATAAAAGAAACAGAAAAACAGATACAGAGAGAAACTCTCATTACTTTCGTAGTTATTCTAGTTTGCCTGGAACCTTCATCACCGGTCTTATGAGTGACCGTGCGACTAAATCAGAGAATTACCAAACCCTCAAAGCAGACATCGTATTATGGAAAAGGGACTGTTGATTTGTTTGTTTCCTAATACAACCAGTTCATCGTGTCCCCCCGCCTACTCCCCAAAGAAGGCTGCGATGAGCTCCAGCATGCCCGCCACCCTCGAGAGGAGACGCGATTCCGATACTGTCTAGAAGTTCAATTCTATGCAGGTCTCTGGAACGTCTGATGCAGCACCAACAAGTGTCAAATTACACAAGCATGTCAACATGTATACTTTATTTGTCTTAGCCAAGGGAAGTGATTTGGGCCCCAGTGTGACACCATTTTGTTTGCTGGCCAATGTATCCACGGCCTGTGCCACAATGCACAGAGCCGCACTTGAATTTGGCATGAAAAGTGCAACTGGTGCTGGAGTGCTGCTTGACTAAACTATAGATTGTGAAATCTTATGCAGATTGTGCATTTTTTTTTCCTCCAACAAATTAACCACAAAATAGAGGGGGAGTGTGAACTACTTTTTTAAAGGTTGATTTGTTTTTGTGTTGTGTTGATTTGTTGATGTGTTTTCAAGGCACCCAGTACGTGCTTTCCATCCTTCACGTGTCAACTATCATCGTGTGATGTTTTTAATGTCTTATTGAGGATATTATTCCTCCACTAGATTTACTGTGGTCTCATGTCAGGCAACGGACAACAATGTGCAAGTCTCAAAAGTGGTGGCAAGTAGAAATATCCACAATGATTCATCCACATATTTAAAACATTTATTGCAGTAGCTGTATACCTGTATAGAAGTAACAAGGATTAACTGTTTCAATACCGCCAATGTCAAACACCCTCACAAGTGGCACATACTGCGATAAGCAAATCACTCCATCCTACTTTAGCTTTTTTTATAATGTGACAGAAACATGAAAGTGCTTCACAAACCAAATATTGTATGCACAGATAAAATCTACCCCCCTCGCCCCCAAAAAAACTACACAAAATGAAGTCAATTTCAAAAGCTATATCGTTAAGCATGCTGTTCCATTGTGTATTTAGCCATCCATGCTGTGGAAGAAAAACAAACCTTTTCAGACAGTGGAAGAATGTATGAGCTTTCTCTGCACATGCCTTTACATATATAGTTGTTTTTTAAAAAAAAAAAAATTCTCGAACATGATTTTCCTTTTAATACCTGTGTAGTTATGAATCCGAATTTGGCAAACAGCCAGTGCATAAGGCAGTTATTGTGGCCAACATTTTGTAAATTGTTGAATAAGAACAGTTCTTAAAGTAAAGTCATGAAGGCACAGCGATTGAAATATTATCTCCATCTGTGTTTTTTTTTTTTTTTGACACGTGGAAAATAATAGTCCACGTGGAAATAATATACGTATATACATATGTCACCAAATTCCAAATACTACTGCAGGATTGTATCGGTTAAGTCACCAAGTCTATACAGCGATAAGATCAACATCGGATAAAACATTGAGTCATTTACAAATATATTGCTATCCAATTTTACCGAACACTTTCAAAATCAGTTTATAGAGTTTTCATAGCATTGTTGTGTTTTTAATGCACATATTTGAGTACTGACATCCTTCATACGTTTTTTTTTTTTCATTATCTGTGGTTTTATGTTTTCAGTAATATTATGCAGCATATGAGAAACAATGGGCATACCATGGTTATAATTTTGTTTCAAAAGCAAATGTGGGAGTTCAAAAGGGATGTGGGAGGGGGTGAGGGGGACGCAAACACGTTACAGATCCAGCTAAAAATCCCACTTCTGACGACTACAGTAGTGACGACAGCCGTGACTTCTCCAAATTATAGGTCCAGTACATGAAAGTGGTTAATAAGTCTTATTTACAAACACACAGTGACATGAATGAATGAAGCAATGAATAATTGTCCACATACAGTGTTTTAAGAGCATTGCCTTCTGAAATGTTCATTCCAGTTTCTTTGATTGTGGTGAATAAAATAGTTGAGAACAGCTCAATAGCAACCACGTTACATATTTGTAGATATATATCAGTCTGCCGCGATATAGTTGTTTTTTTTTTTTTTTTTGTAATTTCTTTTCATTTTGCTCCATTAGATGTCCTTCCTCTGCAAATCGATGACGGAAAACATTTCAATCCACGAAGGTTCAATAAAAATAAAAGACACAGCTTCAGAAGTGTTGAGGTGGAGGGAACACCGCAAGCACTTGAGTTTTATGCCGTACGAGTATATTGTACACGCGGCTGCCACAATGCAGAAGCATGAGCAGAAGTGGTAAGAGACGATGAAAAGAAGAAATCATCAAAAACAAGAATAGCTCAGGTACGTTCGTTTATCCGTTTGCGACAGAAGTCCATTTTAAAGCTGCTGGTCCTTCGGGCTGTCCGGGCAGGACTTCAAACTTACCAAAGGAATATCAGCCATGCCGCTGCTTGTGAAGTGTCCCTCTTCACTTCCAAATTGCTTCCTGTCACAAAAATGCTCTGACTGCCCATTCTCCTTTTTCCAGGTTCTAGTCAAGGTATGTCCATTGAGAAGTTTGTCCTTGGGACCCCACTCCCTCTGCGACCCAAAACTGGACACGGGGGACTTGTGCTGCTGGTAGGGTGCCAAAGTCGGAGGCATCCAGCAGTTGTCCGAATGGCCCAAAACGAGGCATTCCTGTGTGCACATCTCTGAGGCCTCCATAAGGCCGCGCGGTCCCAGCGGGCCGTCTGAGAGGATGGAGAGGAAAGAAAAACAGGTCAGTACAGCATGCTGTATTGAAATGACAAATTTGTCACACGGTCAGTGCAAATTGGTTCAAATTGGTTGAACTCATACCTCACTAACTGATCTCTGTCCATAATACATCTACTTTCGGAGATGTTGTCACTGGAGTCCCACAGGGGTCAATCCTAAATCCAACTCTGTTTTGTCTGTAAATAAATGATCTACCCTTTGTGTGCCAAGGCTGCCAGGGCATTAATGTACGCAGATCGCAGATGACACTGTGATTTTTGTGAAAGGAGCAGACCACTCAGAGGTTTCGACACACATGACCACGGTCATGATAAACGTTTCAAATTGGCTGAGTAAACCATTGTTCCTTATGGCCGGGGGACTACCAATGGAAATGAGCCTTCTGGCAATTATTGGCCACATTTACATTTGCTTTTGCAAGTGTTCATTCACGTACACTGTCCCTTTCAAACAACGAAAGCAAAAGAAAGAAAAACCTCATATTGTCAGTAGGCAGACTGACGACCAGAGTGTGAGAAGCCCTGCCTTCAGTACATGTGATGAATGATCTCGGAGTAAAGGGTGACATCCTCTCAAATCTTGTTCCCTGCCACGTTATTTCAAAAGATGGCTGAAGGGCAATGAGAACATATCAGGGTGCACCTTTGTCTACCTCATTGCCAACTTGAAAAGCTCTTTGTATGAATGTGGAGTTCAAACTTGCGATAATCATTTTAATAAATGGCTTGAAAACTGTATTCATTGTTTTCCTCCTCTGTCGACTGGCTTGTATTTTCTAAAGAAGCCCACAATTTATTCTTTTGCATGTCAGGCACAAAAAAAGGAATGAATTCTTCTGTTTATGTCCAAGGCAGAAAAATAAAGTTATTTGTCCTGATTTGTCGCTTTCCTCGACACGCACCTAATTGGTTGATGGCTAAGCAATGTAAAAATTCCATGGTGTTTACCAACTTGCCTAGACTGTTTTATCCTCATTAAATAAAATGTGCATTTGCAATTTGATGAAGTGAACGTTTCCTCTTGCATTGCAGCGATTGGAAAACGCTTATTCTGTCGGTGGGCAGAGCTGTAGTGCTGGAGTCCGAACCCGACGCGGTCTTTTGTTGTCCGGATTTGACTCTGACTCCCTGGCATATGACTGCGACTTATCTCACACTCGGCCATTGCACTCGAAAAATATTTTTAGCGACTTGATATATTTTTTGCATTCAACTAGGTTTTTAACTCCATGAAAATTAACATCTTAATGAAACGTTTTATTTTTTTTAAATTATTGAAATAGCCATATGATTGGTTAAACTAACTGCACTTCTTCTTTCAGTCGCGGGGTTGGATCATTTGGCTTTTCTAACCCTCCAAAATTGGCGTTCGCCACCACGTCTTCAAAAAAAACAAATGAACAAACATGAAGCTATCTGCAGATTCTGTAAGAAGACAATGTCAGACACAAACGGCACGGGCAGGACATAAATAGTTAATTGTTTTTTGTTATTTATCGGCACACACAGTAGGTACATGAATAAGAAAGAGTGTGGAATATAATTTTATTTTTGTGGTTGTCAAAATAGCTTTTTTTTTTTGTCTTAAGGTTTACTCTTGATCTCATCTGGACTCGGAATGAACTGTAACTTTTTTCAAAAGAAATGCCAAGAAAATGGTGCATTTTCAGGCTGCAAACCATGAACACCCCAAAAAGTTGAAAAGGTTTTGGATGGGTGATGCTGGTGCATGCCTGACAAACGCGAGTTACTGGTTTGCTGAAGGAAAAAAAAAAGTCAAATTTTCTTCATTGTTGATGCTATTGTTTGTGAGGCAGCACTGTGCGCAATTTTGCACCATATTTGATATTGTGCGCTCTCCTTTAAGCGATGCTAGAACATTGAATTGCCTTGATGGGAGGGGACCGTTATGATTGGTCATTCATGTGTACGATATTTGAATAAATGTATTTGGAGTCTTTGACAAGGACATCTCCATCTGAACAAAACTAATCTGTGAGGCCTAAACATGAAGTCGTGGCTTGTGACGCGAAGAAATGTGACGCCTGATGACGGCACTTTCGAGGAACATGGAGCCCATCGCAATAATAGGAGGCCATAATTGACACGCCGAAATTCCAAGCGAGACACCAATTACCATTGTCGCATGCATAACCACAGAAAGCAATAATCGATGGCACCCGTGAGACAGCAGGATGAATTCCTGCAATGAGATGGTCGACCGGCGAGTAGACGTCAGGGGAGCGATTTGGGAAGAGAGATGGAAAACGGTGAGACACGTGTGCGTGTACAAGACATTGCAGTTCATTGTCAAGCACGATTGATGACATTGAGAACACGCATTGTGCACGAGCGTCATCGTGAAGTTTTTGCAGTCCTCACGTTTGAACCTGAGGATACATGTGACAGTGAATCAGCGCCCGTGCAAGTGGCTATGATCGCTTCATTGACAACGATCATGCTGTGTATTGATTTTAAAACACAAATATTCAGTCGTGTTTGTGACAGAAAACAAATTATGAGGTGGAGCCCTCGGGCATCACCTTCGTACGGTAAGAAGTCTGAAAATTCAAATACTCGTGGCTCGCTGAGGTTGCTTTCTTAAATGACCTTCAAGAATGTTGTAAACAATCAACTGTGCAAATGTGACTTTCTCAACACATATCAATGCCTGGCTGGTATGAAAGAATCGCTAAATCCATCAAAATATCATGTCGGAACTTTTACTTTCTTGTTTTAAACCAGGAGTGTCCAATGTTTTTCATCTGAGGGCCGCACATCAAAAAATGGGAGGATGAACGGGCCCCTTTTAAATTCAACTTTTTGAAAGATGCCAAAGTCAGCCAAGAAAGCAATTCTATCTCGTTTGTTTCTGTTAAAGGTGGTAAGGCAAAGTTTTGGGGTGGCCAATTTCCCTCTCTCTCACAGAATAGATCCAGCTCTGCACTCAACAGCAGCCGCATCCCATCTCCTCATTCAGAACCCAAAAAAGAACAAACTGTCGTCAAGTGACTATTTTTCGAACAGTTACTTGAGGATCATTCATGTGACGTTTTCATAAATCAGCCGTCGAGCACAAAGTGGAAGATACTATCTTCGCCTGTAAAAGTGAATTATCTTCTTTCACTACAGTGATAAATTGTGTTCATTTTTTAATCATAAATGGTTTAATTGTATCTTCGACTATAGAGAAAAGTTCTACAGTATATGGACAAATAGTATTTAGTCATAATGGCACCTATTTTTCTGACAGCCTCCCTTCTCACTCTGTCCACCTTCACTGTTTTTGTAACTCATCTTGAGGCCCATGTCAAATGTCATTTTTAGTTTGTTTTTATTTTTTGTCATGTCGCGGGCCGCTGAAAAAATGGGTGGCCGGTCGCAAATGGCCCCCAGGCCGTAGTTTGGACACCTTGTTTTAACCCTTGTGCCCTGCAGGTACACTTCCTGTACACCTGCATGCGTTGTGTCGCAAAAACAAATGCATGCCACAGGTTTGAAACCCATGCATGGCATGCATTTGCTTTTGCAACACAACGCATGCAGGTGTACAGGAAGTGTACCTGCAGGGCACAAGGGTTAAACGTACAGTTTAGAGCAGGGCTCACTGACCCGGGGACACCGGTAAACCCCAACGAGCATATGACTAACCTGGGGACCTGTTCTAAAAATAGCTCACCGGTGATGCGATCAGATTAAAATGTGAATTTTTGCAGAGAAAAAGTGCAGCACATTGATATGATTCATCTTTATCTTGAAATGTAATCAGTGTCTTGACATGTCTTTCATTCGACAGGTAATTCAAGGTCATTTCAGCAAACGCGCCCGTTCACAAGCGTGTATGAAACTGGCAGCCTTCGCTTCATGACCTGCCGTGCATCCAGAGTCTCCAAAAACCGCTTCTGCTAAAGAACGACACGACCAATTTTACAAACGTGCCACTTCGCTGGGTACTCGATGTTGAGATTCCGACGAGTCATGATTTTATTCCCTTTGTGGCCTCGGTGTTTTTAAGTCCGTCCGATCGATGCGCACCGATGCAGGGAACAAAACAAACCCTCCTTTTGCTTGCTTTTTGGAAACGACCTTACTTAAGAATCAGTGACCTCCGAGGCTTATCACGGGCTGGCGTCTTTGATTTGTCTCGGGGCCCAAGAATAGCGCCTTAACTTGTGTCGTTTGCCTCGATACAATTTGACCTTCTGTAATCACAATGAGCATGTCATCGGGCACGACGGCGTTTGAGCGAGTGAAGCAGAAAGACTGATGGGTATTCCGCGCTCAAAGTTTCATCTTGCTAACAAGCACAAATACACATTAAAAAAAAAAAAAAGGCAAATAGCCAGTGACTTTGGTTTGGTACAAGGCCCTTGAGTGCTTTCAATAAAACGGAGCCACAAGTGTTGAGAAATTCCAAAGTGTGTCAGAAGGCGCCGAGTTTTGCTTACAGCACTGCGCAAAAGCTGCAGCTGTCCACCCAGATGGATTTCATGAAGACAAAGAAAGCCATTAGATTTCCTCCCGACACAAAGTTGTGAGGACGCACTGTGGGTCTATCTGATGAATTCCGTACGCACAGTTGAATAAATGTTAGCCCAGAGCAATACTGTTGTTTAAAGATGGGCACTCCTACTGAAGAGCGCTTCACATATTCTCTCATGGCCCTCCCACTCAGCACCGCCGAGGTTATAGAAGAGGAGAGAAGGTTGTTTAAAAGAGTCTTCTTCTTCTTCTTCTTGGTTTCCTTTTTTTTTTTTTTTTTTTGTCTGTTGGCAACCACTAATGAGATAGTGTTTGGCTAATTAATTGGATGCACTCCATCAGTACTGATGTGCCAGGCGCACACCAACAACCTACAGCTTTCACAATGGCGCGAAGAATGGGTGGGAAGGGAGTCAACGTGATGGAGTGCGGGGGATCCAGTGTCCATAGGGCTTGTTTATTTTTCCATGCTGTTAAGCATGCCCAGATGTTGCTATTTGGGAAGGAACGCAACTCTGTTTTGGTAGCAGATTGCCGTCTCCAGCTGCTGTTCAAATACCCGCAAGGTAGAAGATTGCCATCTTGAAATCTGCCCAAGGTTTTATTTGTGACCATTTCAGGAGCTACGGCGAAAAACAATGCAGCATGTACTACCAATACGTGACTGCAATAGCTAAGCATCTGAAAAAAACTATATTTACATATATAAATGGCGGCACAGCGGTCGACCGGTTAGCACGTCGGCTTCACAGTGCAAAGATGCAGGGTTGAATTCCAACCTTCCTGTGCGGAGTTTGCATGTTCTCCCATGCCTGCGTGGGTTTTTTCCGGGTACCGCCAGTTTCCTCCCACGTTCCAAAAACATGCACGGCAGGCGAATGGAACACTCGAAATTGTCCCTCGGGTGATTTTGATTATGAGAGCGAATGGTTGTTCGTCTATGTGTGCCCTGTGATTGGCTGGCGAGCAGTTCAGGGTGAGCACCCCACCTACTGCCCGAAAATGGCTGTGATAGGTTCCTCCACGCCCGTCACCCGAGGGTGAGGAAAAAGCGGATGAGAAAATGTGTGTGTGTGTGTGTGTGTGTGTGTGTGTATATATACACACACACACACACACACACACACACACACACACAGACATATATAAAATATATATATATATATATATATATATATATATATATATATATATATATATATATATATATATATATATGTAAAAACTCTGCCTCTCTTCATGGATGTACTTCACACTGAGCTCCAAAATATCGCACAAGTCATGCGACTTCGTGCGGCTCTGCAGCAAATTTCCAAATGAGACCTGTGATCTACAGAAAAAGGCTATCGCAGGCTGGTTAAATATGATAGCGCACATAACATAGCAACACACTGACTGCATCCTCTGGAGAATACTAGTCCAGTTGATGGATCCTTTCTAGTGTTTCCTTTGAGGCCAGGGAGCGGCTTCTTGTGAGAAGAGATGAAGAGCGAGCGGAACTAACATGAGGGGGGGGAAATGGAGAATGGAAGTGAGGGGTGATCAGAGAGCTATATAAGAGTAGCGAGAAAGTTAGAAGGGGAGCTGCAGAAAAAGGCAAAGCCAACTGAAAAAAAATACACCAAAAAAAGAAACACAAAGTCTTCTTCTAACCGAATGACATTTACACATTTGTCAATTTCGTACAAATAAAATCATCTTTTTATAGCAATAGGTACGCACACAATTCCACTTCCCGGTTCTTTATGCTAAAAGTGAAACGCATTGTGCATGACAGAAATGAACCCCAGCGGCATACGCACTCTCCCATTCATGAACGCGTTTGGCAATTCTATATTAATGAAAGAGCCATGACATTTGCCATTGTGGTCAATTTTGGAAAGAAACTTTCTTGGATCTCATTCTAACGACTGGCTTTGGAATGTGCCGAGTGTGATGTCAAGTTTGCGCAAGCACAATACAGACGGCGTTCCAGTGGACGAAACCTCTCCCGCTCATTACACACCGTGAAGAAAATCACTGAATTTGCAGTTGAGGCTGAGTGCACTGCAAGCTGTTTCCCAAAGCGTCATTTATCTGAGGAGGGGGATTCCTTTTTAGCTCGTAGCAAACTGATATGACATGACATGTAGGTGAGGACGGCTTCTCTCGTCCTCAAAATTCGACTAATTCCCAATGGGATGTTGACCTTTTAAATCAAAATATCCAAACGATGGCCCGGGGGCCATTTGCGGCTGGGCATCAATTTTTCAGGGGCCGCGACCTATACTAAAAATGCCATTTGACGCCGGTCCACAAGCCTAGTTAAAAAAAAAAGTGAGAAAGGAGGGAGGCAGAGTGAGCAAGGAGGGTGTCAAAAATAAATAAATAAGTAAATAGATTCAACCTCTGAGCAGCTTTGCCACATATGCAAAGATACAAATGGACTGCTGAATTTACGATTAAAATAATAACAAAATTCAAAACACGACAAATGAAGAGAATTAAATTTTAGGAGCATAAATTGTCCCCCCCCTGCACCCCACCCCCACCCCCACCCCCACCCACACACACACCA
>CAAKHF010002940.1:24705-53962 GCA_901007745.1 Hippocampus kuda
TTTTTTTTTTGTGGGGGGGAAGGGGGGGGGGGGGGGGAGAAAGAACAACAATGCTGCCAAGGTGTGGAGGAAAACAGGAGGCAGAAGGCGGAGAGAAGAGGAGAGGCCTTGTGGAGGCGAGAGAGTCCCCCGAGAGGGCCACAAAAAGCTTGCCAAGGTCTAAATGACATTACTCTGGATGTGATATACTTTGTGGCCTAAGGTGACTGTGCTGTGTGCCAAGAAATGCATAAAATCGTCCCCGCTATTCTTACCCTTCACTTCAGATGACCCGTAAACACGTCCGCCTGACACTTCAACCACCGCGTCACACCGACGAGTGAATTCATGACTGGATTCGATTGCAGCGCAATAATCGCTTTCATCCACGGGACGTGCCAGAGTGAGAAGAGCAGCGGACAATCGATGTGTCTTTTAGAGCAACTTTTTGTGAGCCAAGGCACACTTCTTTCATTGAAAAAAATCGCGTGGCACACCACTAGCTGAAAATGTGAAAAAAAAAAGAACAAGTAACACGTTATATTGTTACTATGACCGTTTTTAACATTGAAGAATGACGTTATAACAGCTTGAATTGGAATCAAATGAGCAGAAAGAAAAAAGTATTTTATAATCTTTCATATTTATTGTTTCACTGTTGTCCCGCATTCATGCGGCACAAATTCGCTTGTCTCTCGCGGTCGAAACACAAGGCAATTGGCTAGCTGTTGCTGCTCCCTAGCGGTAGAGGAGGGTACTACATGATTACTTTCTGGGCGATAGACTGCACAAATTGGATATTTTACCTGACAATGTCTCACCACACCAGTGTGCCGCGGCACAGGGTTTGAAAAACACTGTTTTGGAGCACACGCGCACGCATTTTGCCGGTCGGCTGCTGTATTTGCAGCACGCATTTGTATTGCTTTGTTTGCTAGGTAGTCGGAGGCTGATTCGCTCCACGAGCATGCTCTTATCTCAAAACACTTGGTAAGAACTTGTTCAGCACCAACTAAGCACAGCACGGGCCCTGGTATCGAACAAGCACCAAGTTTTTTTCTGGGTGGAAAAGGGGGATCAGAAGATCCAGACAGGAAGGGTGTCGTGCTGCTCTTCACACCCAGCGACGAGTTCTGCTACCCCGTGATGTTTGTCATCTTCACGCCAAGTTGGACGATGCATTTATATCGACCAACGTAAACAAGCCAAACGGACGACATGATCCCCAGCCACGCTCACAGAAAGAAAGCCGCGTGTTTCACATCCACACATTGAAGATGTCTGCTGACAGTGAGAAAAGTGGTTGTGTAGGTGTGACTGGTTTATTCTTGTTTTGTTTTGTTTTTCCCGATTAACCTTTATTTATCTAGGTTAGGAAAATATTAGTTGCTCCGGTGTGGTTATATTGAGGATTGCATTTTTTTGTTCCTGATGGTTTTTTACGGTCCATTAAGATGCAATTCCACGAACGGCACTCGTGGCCTCGGAGAGAACATCTGTGAGGTGTGAGTGAACTTGACTGTCATTGATCGCGTTTTCTTTCGATCTCGGTTTGAAGACGCATAAAACAGTCAGTTTCAGTTGAAGCAATTCATTGTGCCGCCAACTGCCGGTTGTACTCTGAGCCTGCAGGTAAGCGTCACGGCGGACTGGAGTCACGATCAAATGTTTGATCTCTCTCATGATATTTCGAGCCCGCTGCCTTTGCTCAAAGTAGCTCCCTTTTAAAAGGCATACATCATGCTGTGAGACGACTCCACTTTTTTTCCATAAAAGATAAAGACCATCTTATTACCTACCCATTAAGAAGGTAACATTTTGTTAAATGAACGACTATTTAAACCACTCCTTTGAGCTCTGAGCCAGATTCAATGAATCTCAGCCGCACTTTAATCAACTCTAGATCCGCCGTGCCCCCCCCCCACCCCAAGCCCCCCTATCCCCCCACATCCTTTTCATGATTAAGAAGAATAAAAATTCATCGTATTTGATTGTTCCGAGTCTTAATTTAAAGGGCAGCTCAAGTCCCCCAAGGGCAATCAGACATATTTCAACGTCCGCCCTACGAAATATCAATATCATTTCTATTTCCGGCCAAGTGGAAATGACACAGGGACTGTGCAAAGAAATAAAATAGCTGTCTCTTTCTCTTTCTTGTACTGCAGTCTTCAGCTCGGATAGTGTCCTGTATCCATTTATGGGCATGTTGACCCCGTTTATTCTGGCCGATAAAGTGTTTTATGAGCGTCCTCGTGTTCTAAAACAAAAGCCAAAGAATACCGCCGGCCACGATCGGGACAACACGAGAGGTTGTTCAGCATTAATGTCTACATTGCTTAACCCGTCAGCCCCGATCATCAAAAAGCAGTGACTAACAAAGCTTTTGGCACTAAACAGCGATGAATGCTGAATATGCGGTGCAAATGGCATAATGGCCACAGTGCAAACAGCCGCATCAGCTCTTCTCTACCGGACAGCTCGCGTACCCAAGGGAAAGGTCACGGCGACCCATTTTTAAAGGCCTCAACTCCAACTGAGTCATATCACGGGGGCATCATCGCTGATACTGTGACATCCGTCGTAGGCCTTAACTCGGAGCTGTCAATGATTGCTTGTTGACAGCTTGTCATTTCCTAGGTCACTTTAAACCCTTCCCGAAAACTCAACTCTCAACTCAACTGTATTTACGGAGCACTTTAAAACAATCAAGTGCTGTAGGCAAATTGCTGCACATGGAGCAGAAAGAATTCATACAACAAACAAACAATAAATTCCTAACAAAGACAGTAGAAAGCACAAAAACAGCCAATCTGAAAATCAAGTCCAATGTTGAGTCAAAAGCCAAAGAAGAAAAATGAGGTTTAAAGACAGGCAATGAGGGTTGCTGAACATTTAGCCGGAGGTCTTTCCAAAGAGAAGGACCTGCGACGGAAACGGCTCCATCCCCTCTGAGCCTCCGCTTAGTTCTCGCTACCTCTAATAGGGTCTAGTTTGCAGACCCGAGACGCCGGGCAGGAGCGTAGGGGGCAAAAAAGCTCAGCGAGCTAAGGCGGGGCGAGTCCATTTCAAGATTTGAAAACAAATAATAGGATCTTCAAAAGTACTCTAAAATGTGTCGGGAGCCAGTGAAGGGATGCCAGAGTAGCAGTGATGTGCTCCCTCTTATGAGTAGCAGTCAAGAGGCGAGCAGCAGCATTCTGGACCAACTGGAGACGCTTTGTGGAGGATTAGCTGACTCCAAAGTCAAGTGCAGTACACAGTCAGTACCAGCCATTTTCAGACGTTTCTTTACCCTACCATGTGGAAAAAAAAATACATAAAGATGAATCTGGGATTGAATGCTTGGATTCTTAAAAAAAATGTAAAAATGTCCATGCAACTCAATGAGTTATAATGTGGAATACGAAACATTTGAATCGGCATAATCTTAGAGGAAATTAAAAACAACAATAATGTTTATTTTTTTTTCTACTTTGTAGCGATCTGCTTTCCACTTTCAAGTTTCTGTTTTGGAGTGCAGCAATCGTCAAGCAAACATCTGCCGTATTTACGCGCCACGGGTTGGGATGCTATCCAAGTCGCATATGGCCCCCCCCAATAGGATAGGTTTACTCTCTTTCTCTTCTCAAAAACCCATCTGCTGCGGTTCTTACATCATGCCTCGCTGTTCACTTGGGCTCATTTTCCTCCGCAAACAGTCATTTACAAAAATAAAATAAAATCGGAGAAAACAAGCATTGTTGTCTTAATGGGTTTTAAGGAGCACAATTGCTAGCCTTGAATTCTCAAGGCAAGAGTGGGACAGCTCTTGAGATGGTAACGGTGAAAGCATTCATTTCAATGTCTCCAGGATGAGTATTTGGTGGCTTGGAGGAAATCAAATGTAAATGACTATCGCTAAATAATAGATTGCACAAATAAATAAATGAATCGTTTCATGAAATTGCCGTTCAATCGTGAAGCGAAAGAAGGAGATTTTGTCATCATTGTTCAGTGCGCGGGCTGCTCGGCTTGCCGTGTCTGAAACATCAGCAAACGATTCCACTGACGTGTAGATGTTTCTTTTCTTTTAAATAATAGTGCCGAGGCTTCGGTCCACGTGTGTTGATTGCTCTTTTTCCTGCACTCGACTCTGGGAACACTGAAATACAATTTGGGTATAATTAGGAGATATTGGTTTTCAGAAGCCAGGCTGGAAAGAAATATCCTCAAAAAGCCTGAATGCATGATGAAATAAACAAAGTAACTATTTGCTTGCATAATGTAAGAGAGGAATCCATTTTGAATGATGATATGAGCTTAGCGTACAAAACAGTTTTCTCTTTTTTGCAATTCTTGTGTTTGGATTTGACGATAGATCGCCTTCTCTCCGAAGAAACCAATATTTCCGAAAGCTACATTTCAAAAACTGAAACATATCACAACGTATTGTTTTCTTTTATTTATTTATAGGAAATCAAATTGTTTTTCATTCCAGTTTAAATTGAAACCTTGACATTTTTGTACTCAGCCCTTCTGGATTTTTTTTTTTTCATTTTTTAACCCTTGTTCGTTGATTTTTTTAACGACACATCGGACAAAGGCACCATAATGGAATGGTGGCTTTAAAGTGTAATATCAAAGTCATTTCTGAATCCTTTTTTTTTCTTGCGACCACTCAAAATGTTCAGTGGCGTCAGACCTATCCATACATTTGTAGTTTCTATTTACTTATTGAGGTTGGTGCCCTCTATGGACATCAAAGCAATAAAAAGCAGTATTGTGCTATGGGTATAAGTAACTATCATCTGCATATAAGTAAAAAACAAAAACATTGAATTTGGAATATTCAATATGGACAAGTTAGCGCCTTCAACATGTTAATAGATCATGACATCATTTTAGTTTGTACGTCAACAGTCCTGTTATGGGATGTTTTGGTCCACAAGGGTTTTAAACAGACATTTTGGTGGACGTGTTTATGAAATGGCAATATGGCGGATCCCCCCCCACCCCCGAAAAAAAAAAGATCCCGCTGTTCTTCTGAGCATAACATACGGAAATTGAGCCTGGCCTCGGAATTTAAGCAAGTGTTTAAGCGCAGTTACAGTTTGAACAGAGGTACAAAGATGTTTCCTGTTCCAGTCTGACTTTGAAAAATTCCTCATCTGCTGTGAGCCGGATACAACAGGTCCGTGCAAAAATACTTTCTCTACTTAGCATGGATGACTTTGCTTCGTATTCACTTGAGGAACCCGCAGCATGAGCCTCTCATTCTAAAAACCATGAAATTTGCATCTCATCACTTTGAGCTTCGTGTCAAAGGGAGAACAAACACAGTGCAAACAAATATCATTATGCAGATCGGCGGAGAGGCAGCGCACTCACTCTTGTTGATCTCAAGTATGCCTGCATACAAATGTTATCGCATTCCTGTGACTTTTCTTGACGCACTTGGATTTTTTGAAAAATCAATTCAAATTAGCGCCGCGTTAGAAAAGCCCTCCGCTGCTGTGACAACCCGCGCGGCAAAAGTCACATTTCCAGGTAACGCGGGACTCAACTTCACGTGGAAACCATGTCGCTTAATCTGGTGGGTTCGGTTCCTTCGCGATGGGGTAATTCATCCCGAACAATTAGCCTCGGCTTTGCTGCCGGGGTCTCTCGGAGAAGGGACAAAACGCGCTGACGGACAGGACTCGTATTCAGGCACCAGACGATGGCTCTGGAGAGGAGGGTGTCGCTTTTGGCATTTGAAACACCTCCGCTCACTCTCGTGTCACGAGAGAAGCGACAGACCTGACAGGCTCAGCCTCTCGGGAGCCGCCAGGCGTCTTTCCAATCTCCCCGGGTCAGCGCAGGGAGGGATGAGACGCCAGTGAGGAGCTTCTGGCTAGAAACGCTAATTACCATAGCCGCCGTGCGTTTTAGCAACACCGCGACGAGCGCAAGGTAGCGCGCGCCTCCTGGTCGCGCTGTCGGAGACCTCGCAGGATAGCCACTAATTGTGCAGAATGTCACGCTTAGGGTTGTCAGGGTTCGGGGCCGCCGAAGGCAACTTTCCGCATCGCTGGCTGATGCAAAATAAGCGGGGAGACAAACAAGCGTTCGAATGGCCTTCCCCCAATTTGTTGCCGCCGTTGCTTCGTGTTTGTGTGTCGTTTCATGTCACGTCATCAAAAAACAATCAACGTGTTAATTTGAGGATTTGAGCAATGCGGTGCAACCGTGTCACATCTCATGCACGCGCTACAACAGAGCAGCACGGCACTACATGACGCACAGAAAAGCCTCGGCCCAAACTCATGATAATTTAATGAACGCTGGAAGGCAGAGTTTGAGGCGATGGACAAATATAAATATTAATTGAGACACTTGGGATTTGTGTGAAAGCTCCTTTTCCTGTAAGCTGTTGCCATATTCAAGGAAATTGGTCCGATTTTTGATGCGGCTCGGAATATGCATTGGGGCTTCAAACGTGAACTTCTTGTGAACATCCGCTCATTGATATCGGAGGATTTGAGACGGAGTTTGTCCAACTTGCGGCGAGTGCGGCCAACTAACTTGTGACGCTCGTCTTTGATGAAGTCCTTGCTTTTGGCTCTTTACATGTCATGTCGCCGATCTTTCATGAAGGCATCAGAATGCCACAAAGCTCAATCACCTGTTCACACAATACCAACGTATTCCGTATTAAAGCCGCTTCATAGGATACAGAATATCAATGACATGTCAGGGCTGAGGGGTCTTTGAACTCTTTACCCGCACACTGTCCGACTTCATCGTAAAAGCGACACTGGTTGGATGGTCCATTCGGCCGTCGTTTTTCAAAACGGCTTTTCCTCATTTTAGGATCGCGGGGAGAGCTGCAGCCTTTCTCAGCTGATTTTGAGCTGAAGGCGGAGTTCCGCCGAACAGTCCGTGATTGTCAGATAATCTGTTTCAAAATTGTATTTGGATCCAGATGATTTTATTTTGTGCAACCCATTGATGAAATAAAACTGGGTCAATTCATCACTTTTTTTACACTGCATGATTTTTTGGGGGGGGGGGGCACAGCTCATTGAAAAAGTTTTTGTTGAATTTACTCAATTTGATTTCATCGAGCGGCTGCACGAAATAACATCATCTGGATCCAAATACGTGTGTTGAATCGACATGGATTCAGATGATTAGATTTCCTACAAACCCTTGATGAAATCAAATGTAATCAGTTTAACACCATTTTTTTTTTTTCAGTGTTATGTCAAACTCTGGCAAATGTTTTGATTTCCATCTAATTTCAGTCACGTTCTGATTCGGCCCAAATGGCAGCGCCCAACATACCCCCTGACTGTTTATTCCCATTTTCAAGTTTTCCAGCGGGAATTTGTAGACTGAGTGGAATTTGGTCCTTGCACTTCCGAGGCAGCTGTCAATCGCGACATTAAAGTCTGACCATGGAAAAACAAAATCCACTTTGAAAAATAAATCGAAAAATATAAAAACCTCAAACAGATGTGGCTGAAAAATTCAAAAAGTATAACCTTTTTTAATCCATAATAGAGTAAAAAGAATGACAGCAATGAGAAAATTGGGAAACATGCATTATTGATGTTGTGTCTTATTTTAATCATCATCAAAGCTGATTTTTTTTGGGCGCCAAACTTTGTAATGCTTTGTTTATTTCATTTTTTTTTTCAGATTTTTATTTGTCATGATTCTGACATGCCATCAAGCACAGCTATCTTTGACACTAACATGTCCAGAGGATCTTCAACTGGCACCTTTAATGCAAATTGGAACCCCCGCCCCACCCACTGTTTATTATGATGTTTTTTAATGAAAAGAAAAAAATGCTGACTTTTGAAAGTAAAAGAAAAGTTTGTATTCAGCCGCTTGAGGATTGCCCCCTGTGAAGCAGGCGTTTGAGTGTTTAAACACTTGATCTGGTTCATAAGTGTCGAGCATGCAAAATTGGAGGTTGTAATGGGAGAAGATTAAAGGCAATCTCTCTCTCACCTGGTGGCAAATTCCACACCGGGAGGCAACCGGTGACTTGTCAAGATCCGGATGGCATTTTCAGGGATTAGCTCATGATTTTAGGGTTCAAGAAGGACACATTAGGAGGTACAGCAAATAGCCGCCCTACCCCCGCCACATGTACACACCAAACCAAGCACTTAAATAAGAATGTCAAAAAGGCAACAAAGGGCATTTGGCACATGTGTATACTGTTGTGAAAGCGCTATATAAATCAGCATGTATTGTATTGTATGTATTGTGTAAGTGTGAGGATTATTATGAACCATTATCATTATTATTATTGTTGTAAGGTGGAGGTCTTTTTATTGAGGGGGATTCAGTTGTTGTGCAGTATAGCACTGACCTTACATCCCATCACCACGAGATAACAAGATGGTATAAGAGTCAAGCGCAAACTGTTCCAAACGATATCTTGCCATGATGACAGAAAGATAATACATTTGAACATTACACAATGTACGTTTTTGTCGATTCATTTAACCCTTGTGCGTTGATTTTTTTTAACGACACATCGGACAAAGGCACCATAATGGAATGGTGGCTTTAAAGTGTAATATCAAAGTCATTTCTGAATCCTTTTTTTTCTTGCGACCACTCAAAATGTTCAGTGGCGTCAGACCTATCCATACATATATAGTTTCTATTTACTTATTGAGGTTGGTGCCCTCTATGGACATCAAAGCAATAAAAAGCAGTATTGTGCTATGGGTATAAGTAACTATCATCTGCATATAAGTAAAAAACAAAAACATTGAATTTGGAATATTCAATATGGACAAGTTAGCGCCTTCAACATGTTAATAGATCATGACATCATTTTAGTTTGTACGTCAACAGTCCTGTTATGGGATGATTTGGTCATGCCCCCTTCATATATGAATGTGAATGTCCAAACCCGCCCCATCCAGGCAGCTATTTTCCAAAATATTATACAAGTGTACTGTATTGTTTTTACTAAAAACCAATCAGAACAACAAAAAAGAAACTATTCTGTTTTTTGTTGTTCAACAAGGTCATGTGCCAAAGCGTGGCAGTTTGAATTTGGAACTCACTCAAGACCTAACTATCAAGTCGCAAAATCTCAGGTGGTTCAAGAAGTGACGCAGAGACAGAGGACCCTATTTTTGCAATTCTAACGCCAAGCACAACTGTGCACGTCATTCTTTAGGTATTTTCGTAGACGGGCACAGTGATAAAAGGGTGTTGGCACCGTTATGGGAGTGAACACAACTGAATTACCCAGAGGGTTTGATGTACACTGTTATGTCTATAAATGAAATAGAGTGTAGTGATATCCACCACACATTCCAACGGAGCACATGATCTGTCTGGCTGCACCTCGATCGAATTCATCAAAATCGTTTTATGCCACCTGCGCCACAACTTAGACCTGCTCCAACTCCCCGCGCATGGTAAAATACATTTCCCACGGCGGTAAAATCAAGATGTGTCGGTTTTTATGCTGAGCGCATGTGCGAAAATAGCGGCCAGAGAATTTACATGAGGCAAAAGAAAATAATTGACTCATGGATTGAACATAGAGGGGCCGGCGGAGGAGACTGTTGCAGCTCATCTACCGCTTGCTTCAGGCATTTCTGCGACGACGATGACGGAAAAATGTCCATCAACTGCCCGTCCAATGGAATGCATTGGAAAACGAAAGATAGTCAAATGTCAGCAAATTCATTTTTTTCCACCCCAAAGGTCTGAAAGCGGTTCATGGTTTTTGTCGACCTGGAATGAGAAGAAACTGCACACGTCCTGCAGTCAAAGGCATAGGCACAAATGACAGAGTGGGTGTTCTTGATGGACCGCTGGTAAAAAAAAATAAAATAAAATACATACCATACCATACAAATACCAGCTGCGTTACTTATTTTGAGGTGCCAAAGTGCGAGACGATTCCTACTCCACCGGGTCATTAGAATTCTTCTTATGGCTGGCCCACTGCAGCACACACACGAGGCATTTTGTGTCCTTGGCAACAGTGCGCATTCTTCATCGTTCTATGAACTATTCGCCTTTTGCGTCTTACTCGCTGCCTCGTAAGAACTAACAACATGTTGATGGCTGTCACTTTCACTTCAATGATAACGTCTTCCACTTTCACCATGACCGATTTTGCAATCGCTCTTGTGGCTCCATGCGCAAAAAACCTCCACCGCGAGACGTCATTTTCTTCAAACTTCTTCATATCTTAAATTTCTCCTTATACCGAGTGTCATGTGGGCGTCATGGTAGTGGACCCCAAGAAAAGCAGGGACGGGGGTGGCAGCCGCAGGATAATCACCAACGGGTCACAATAGCGCAAGGCTCGAAATAAGCGGCTAATGCGTCACAAAGAATATTTTGTGTATACTCATTAATACACATTGAATAGCAAAACTGAGACTCAAACTCTTTGCTTGGCCCACGTCACCTATGCAGGTAGTTGGGAGGTCGAGGGAAGCCATGTGCCATTTATGCAGAAGCAGTTAGGTAAAAAAGAAAAGAAAAAAAAAGAAAACCAATAGGTCATTCATTATATTGTCATATTTGCGTTGTTTCATAAAATTCTTGCTTCAGTTTCCTAGTAACAACCTGCAGACAACAAAAATGCTCCACAAAGTTGGAAAATCGCTCCTCCAATGAAGTAATTGATTTGTAAAACTGCGCCGCAAAAAAAAAAAAGGTTCACCAAACTGCTCCACAAAGAAAAAAAAAAAAAAACTGAGGACTATATGCTGACGTATGTAAATTCCAAGTCCCTTTTCCCGTGTTTAAAATCTCCTTCCTATGCGATATCAAAGCAAAGCGTTCCCAACGACATCGTCGAGGTTCACGTTGCTACTGTCGGAAAAAGCTTTTAGCATTTTACAACCTTTTCTCCCCTCAAATGTGCTCCGCTCCGTGGGTGACCTTTTCCCTTCTATCACTTACAGGATCAGCCTGCATACTACTCACTGAGTGATTACTCGATGCCCTGTCGGCTCACCTTGAATTCAGCTGTCATTCTGTCATCTATTTTCAATGCGATCTGATCTTGCTGGCCTCTTATTGGTGGTGCTCATTTGAACTCCTCCCTAGATGTGCACTAACACAGCGCGACTCTCGGTAAGGGGCACACGCGAGAGTTGAAGACATGGCTGGAGCTTTTGTAAAATCAAAACGCTCCTCGGTTGTCCTACGCTATTGCCAGTATATTATTTTCAGAGAAATGAACCACATTTGCAAGGATAATTGTGCACTCCAAATTGTCCCGAGGTGTGATTTTGTCTCTGTGTGCCTCGCGATTGGCTGGTGACCAAACGAGGGTGTCCCCCGCCTTCCGCCCGAAGTCGGCTGGTATCGGCTCCGGTACGGCCGCGGCCCTCAAGAGGATAAGATGCTCGGAAAACGGATTGACAAATGGATCATCCGTATGAAAATTCATCTTTTTAATGAACTCATTTTGAAGCGCAGTTCCCACAACAAATTCTGGGTGGGGTGCTGCAGCCGAAATAGTCACAGATTAGCATCAGTGAACGCACGCTAGCACGTGGTTCCGCTTCTCTGCTCCTTTTCTTGATCACCACTTTTGAAATGGTCTGCAAACGAATAACAGAGGATTATTTTGTACCGCAGCGTCTGCGCCGCTGAGATAAATTCATCGGCGTGAAGGATAATGTAGGAAGCAATATAGGTCTTTGCAAATAAAAACAACTTTGACAAGTGGAAGGAGCCCAGCGTAAATGGAACTTTGGTTACCCAGATAAGATACAGTATTGTTTCCTATGCACACCCTTTGGATTTCTTGCTTTGCCGCGACAATAAATGTTCAACATTAATATAGCATGAATTGTGGCACCACAAAGTTTTGTGTTGTAACACTCGAGACTGTACTTGTTCGAGAGACCACATTTTTAAAGTCTCGTTGCTATCTCAAACTTGACTTCCAAGAAAAGTGTTAAGATTGGAAAACCTGTGCGTGCCGTGCTTTGAAAAACAAACAAAAAAAAAAAACAATGCAAACACTGTTTTGGCTGTCAAATGTTTTTTTAAAGAAAATTGAAAATAAAGAGAAAAACTGCTCCGAATTGCGTGGTCTTGAGTACAGCACTCCCACAAATGGAAGGAGACTGTGTACCGGTACACACCAGTATGGAGTACCAGCACTTCTCAATTTTATTGTATGGTGATCCACAGGGTTCTATTTTGGGGCCCCTACTGTTTTCCTGGTATTTGCTGCTGCCAGGTTGCATCCTGGCAAAACATGCTATTTCCTTCCACTGCTACACGGGTAACAGTCAGATCTATGCCCCGTGAAGCAAAAAAGACACTTTCTCCTGATGGCCACTTTTGTCCAATCCCAAACGCATTAGCATTGAGAGAATGTGATCATCTTGCGCAAACTATGCAATTAGGTTATTTGCCCAACACAAAATACTGTTGGTGATTCTATTTACAGTGGATGAAGAGTGAATAACAATCTGTCAGGAATTTACTAGAAAAGGCAGATTATATTCACAGTGATTGTTGGCTCAAAAATATCTATCTATTATCGACTCAATTTAGAGTCTACAGTTAAAATCTAAAATCGTTAATTGCAACTGATGAAATGACTATTTAGTACTGGCTGATCGCTCTGTTTTGCAACTTTAACAGGGACCAAAGAGTTGCCTGTAATTCCACATTCCTGGGAACGTTCTTCTCCTTACTGTGACTAATCATCTTAGAGGATGCTCTTCATCAGGCCCCCGTCTGCTCACCCAAGCTGTTGGCACTGACTCCGGCGATAATGACTGAGGCGAGTTTGAGACGATGTTTACTGGTTGACAGCAGCACCCCGCTTCCCCTCCATGCTCCAGCAAGCATTTCCATTTAGTTCACTTCTCAAGCACCTGTCTAATTTCTCTTTGGAGACAGAAATCCTTTAAAGCCCATTGTATCCTAGGGCAACATATTTACAGAGGCCCGCTTTTCCAATAGTGAGGAGAGATGAACACCGCTTCCCGATATATGAATCCGTGCCGCCCCTCCACAGGCTCGGGCGAGGGCCTGAGCAACTCTGGCCACAGTCCCGCTACGACCCTCTGAAGACGCGGCACGGTTTGTCGGGATTTCGGACATTGATTCTGTCAAAATGATACCTCCCAAAATTTAAACAATTATATTCATGAACCTTTCTGAAAGGAAAATCTGATGGCAAAATAGGACAGACTGTCGGGCTAAATGAAAAATTATCCAAGCAAAAATAAATAAATAAATAATCCACAATGTTTGGTTGTTGTTCTTTTTTTTTTTTTTTTTAATGATCGTCTGTTCTTGAATTGTCTGTCACTATAAACATGAATCCTCCAAAAATCATCAGTAGTACACGCGTACAGCAATTTTGCTGCATGGGGTCGCACGGCTGCCAAAGTGACAGCCTGTTTTTGTTCATCCTCGATTGTCAAAAGACGTGTGAACTACAATAACAACATGGCTGCTGGGAAGGAGTTCAGAATTTCAGACGTGTCGACACTTTTGTCTCAACGAGTATCCCAAAATCAGTATGATCCCATTTACTGAAACAACATTCAAAAACGAAACATTGAAGTGGATTTCAAGCCGCTTCCCTGTATGAGTGGGGGGGTGGGGGTTATTTTTTTTATTTTTTATTTTTTTTAACACATACTCTCCAAATAATTCCTTTGCACCTTTCACATTTCAATTGTAAATCAACAATTAGGATTAAATACTAAATTTGATTGGACTGTATATTACAGTGACAATGACAGGAAAGCTCATTTTGCAGTTATGGTTGGACAGCAATGTTTTGTTTTTTTTGTTGGGGGGCGGGTTAATTACAATCAGTCAAACGACAACATGACCACCCAGTTTTACGATGTTCCGCTGAGCTATTGTCACGAACGCCGCTGTTCCTGAGGCCGTATTTCCTGTCGCGAGCCAACAGAGGCTTGGGCATTGCAAATCTCCTCTAGCCACCCATACTGTCAATCACAAATCCAATTTGGCTGCTGAGAGGTCTGTGATTTGGTCGTTGGGATGAAACTTTGGTTGCATTAACCATTTGTTGTCTCGAAAAGAATAAAATTAAAAATAAGGACAATAAATACCTTAACTATTAAGGAGACAGCTCCAAGTAGTGTTTCTCTTTTTCACTTGTCGTTTTATTGGTGGCATTAGAGGGGCTTGTCCTCCAGCATCGCACCTGTTGGTCATCGTGTCATGAGCTTTTTCTTTTAAAAGGCCCGCCACACCAACCACTCGGTGTTGGACCGTTGGTGGGAGAAAAGACTTGTGCTGCAGCCCAGTACCAAATTGTTTGGGGCAGAATGCAAGTTTGCATCCCAGCGGTTAGGGATCCCCGCTACAGAAAGTATTTTTGCAATGAAGATGAAAAAAAAATAGGCATCAAATAAATAAATACACTGGTCAACAGGGTGGGCAACTGGTTAGCATGTCTGCCTCGCAGTGCAGGGGTGCAGGGTTGGATTCTGGCTCTGGCCTGTGCGGCATTTTCATGTTCTCCCTGTGCCTGTGTAGGTTTTATCCGGGTAATTCGATTTCTGACAGGTTGATGGGACACTCCAAATTGTCCCTCGGGTGATTTTTAATTGTGAGCGCAAACACAAGAAAACATCAGCCTTTTGTCTGCTGTCATGTTTTTGGAATGCATTTACATAAAAAACAAATAAACAAATAAACCAAAAAAACATATCCCCTGGTTAAACTGTCTTGTGAATTGTAAAGAGTACAATCACAAAATACAGCTTTTTGGTCCTTTAATGACGCACAGGTAACATTTGTATGCCGCATGCATTGCAAAGAGAAATTTGGCCACATGAAAAGTGCTGAGTGCAAGCAGACTTGAGTAAAAAAATCAAAGCATTCAACAGCTCCAAGTTTGAAACCTTGGACCCGAACGAGAGGTATAAGTGAGCAAGTAGAGGAGCAAAAAAAAAAAAAAAAAGAAGCAATGTGTCCACTTTGCATTTCAAACATTTGCGCGATGACTAACAAATGATTCTCATTAAACTGATTCTTGGTATTATGCGAAAACGGAATTATTCAATGCTGATTTTTCTGCTTCACAAATTTAGTTTCTGTTCACTGTCGACCATCAGTCTTTCTCCCAGAGAGAGACATTAGGTGCATGTTTTCCAGGTAACTACTGCAGTAAATCTGATGACACATGACTTGTAGTGATGGGTCTGAACCTTTCATGTCACGAGTGGCCGTTGTGGTTGCATTTTAATTATTTATTTTTTTGAACAAACACCCTTTTCGAACAAGCGCATTATCGGCTTCTCATGGCTAGCAAGATGCTACTTGACCACCCAACTTGACCACTTATGGCCACTCTCCCGCTGCACCGTTTCGGTCACCTCGTTGTCTCTGAACGTATCTCGTGCAAGTGTTTTGAAATGTTAGCGTCACTCATCCTCAAGTGGTTTCACTTCAGCGCTTACTGCAATATGGAAATTGTAATAATCAGTGGGAGCACAGCAATACAGGCTAGGTGAGTAGTTACCCTCTCACCGCTCCGCTACACTTCTTCTCCCATCATAACAAATGCTAAATGTAGTCTTTCGGTCGTCGACTGGTTAGCACGTCAGCCTCACAGTGCAGAGGTGCAGGGTTCGATTCCGGCTCCCGCCTTCCCCGTGTGGGTTTTCTCCAGGTATTCGTGTTTCCTCCCACATTCCAAAAACACGCGTGGCAGGTTCATGGAGCATTCGACATTGTCCCTAGCTGTGACTGTGAGCGTGATTGGCTGGCAACCGGTTCAGGGTGTCCCCCGCCGACTGCCCGAAGACGGCTAGGATAGCACGCGCGCCACTCTCATGACGTATTGTCATACCGTGGTGTGCGCATGGGTTTTATGTTCAAACTTAATTACAAGACGAGACATGAGTGCAGACATTCCACTTGAAAAGTAGCCTGTGCGTGCAAGAAAGTGGCACGGCGCATCCTCCTCCCCGTTGCGTCTTAACTAAAGTGGAGATCGAGATGGTGCCTGCTGACTCAACTCCGGGTTCACTGTAAATACTCTGTGATTAATTATAGATGAATGGATGCAGTGTTTTCCTCAGAACATAAAACAATTTTTTTATTTGCTGAAATACCGTGGATCCTGTATTGCATTACGGGCTGAGATAAGATTTTTTTTCTTTGTTGTTGTTGTTTTGTTTTGTTTTGTTTTTTTTTGCCTCCATATGTTGTCCATGTTATGTATGCATTTCAGAAAAAAAAAGTGTTTCCTCTGTCTATTACATTTTCTTGCAGATAAACATGCAGGTGACAGTAACTGTCCCGGTCTATTCACGTCGGCGTTACACTTTAAAATGTACAAGAAAGACTTGGATAAAAGTCGACTTTCTGACTCTGTCATCCCAAGACTCAATTTGTGGCGACTTGATAGAAAAGTAAGTTTATGATTGCCAGGTGGAAACATTGGTGGTGTCTCGCCAAGAGCAATTTGCCATCCGGTGGCCATTTAACCCTGTAAAATTCCACATTCACTCATTTGTTTGGCTCGCATCCCAGCATCATTAAACTCCGAATGACTTTTCGGATGCGGCGATGGACGGAGTAAAAATGCTTTAAGCTGTTTTATTGATCATCAAGCATGCGCCCATTTTCTTGGCAAAGGTCTATTTGATTAACGTTTGGTGTCATAAATTCATGTCTGTTGTGGTTTTTTGGGGGGTTTTATTTTTAGGATTTGTTGATATATCCACGTCGATATTATGACACTGCAGGATATATCTTTGTCATGTGGGATTCCAGGAGGACTGACATTTCTTGTTTATGTCTGTCGTTTTAAAAAAAAAAAAATGCCATGAATCCCTTAACAAAGACATCAATTAGCTTGAAAGCGTCACAGTGTTAGGCCATTGTGTCATTTACTCAGCTTTTTACTTGCACTTGTATTCAACCAGAATCATGAACCAAGTGATCTATTGAGTTTCTTGGCTCAGTTCCGTCTGTGTCCTTCTTGTTCTTAAGATGCTGTTGATGTCCTTGTAGTGGGAGGAAGTCGACAAGAGTTTCTATTCATTCGGTGCCTACTGAGAGGTCAGTTTTGAAAATGTGAGATGTGTGTTTTCTGCCTGAAGGGTTGAACATTGGCGCTGATATAAAATGTCAGTATGCAAAAATGATGTCACCCCACCCCCACCCATCTCAGTTAAACTCAGTTGAGATTTAATGCCGGTTTTTGTTTCATTCATTCATTCTCCATCCAGCACATCTTAATGACAACCATTTTTTGGGGGGGCCTGGCCTGTTTTTTTTTTTTTAATCTGAACCTAAATTATTGAAGGGACGAGGAGGCAAGTATTGTAATATTCAAGTCAAGTCAGCTTTATTGTCAAATATGCTCTATGTGCAGCAGACAGCACAGATGAAACGTCTTTCCTCTCAACCACAGTGCAACCACATATTGTTGCTTTGTCACATTCTGGTGTCACCTAGTGTCCGAAAATGGTGACCAATCGTCACCAAAATTGATATGTGCAGCTCTACTTATGTCCACTTCAACCTGTGAAAACATAAGAGCAACCAGCACAATATCTTGCAATTTATTGACATAAAATGTCAGCTCTTATGAAGAAAAGCCACCTACACAAAAGTGGAAACATTCTCCTGATGGTTTTTATTTTGTTTTACAGGTTGAAACTAGGAATGTGCAGAAGTGGTGCGTGCGTAGAGACCGAACCGCAACGGTCGGATGAAACATAAACCGGCTCGGGGCAAACTATGGTTCTATCTAGTGCATGCAGGAGGACTTTGGTCAGGTTAATGAGTCAAAATTTCTCCACCCCACAGAGACGCGGCACGCGCGCGAGCAGAACAACTGAACTCATTACCAACCTCTGTACATTCTATTTATCCCGCTCATCAAAAAACACGAGCGATAGAAACCATGGACGGATCCCACGTTTGAAATCATCAGATACTCTTCAAAAACACTCTGAGTCAATTAGGCCAACGCGGCGCTCGTTTTCGTTCATCTGTCAGCTGCGAAAAGATCGGCTGCGATTCTGTCAGAGATCACCCGCCGTTTCTCTCTTGCTACCCGTATTTATGTGGCGCCGGCTGGTCCGCCCTCGCAACCCAACCTGGCGCCGACCTTGGGGCGGTGCGCTTGCCACTTCATGATAAAATGAGAAAAGTGGGTCGGCGATGTACATCGCCAACCAGAAATAGTGGCACGTTAACATCTTGAGAGCAGCAAGACTTCCAACTGGGAAATCATCTCTAAATAAATCCAATGAGTTTCACAAATAGGTGAAGAGCCTTCGGGAGGCCCAGGTTTGCTCTTGGGAAGCGCCAACATGTCTGGATGATTAACCGAGAAATGAATGACCTGCTCACGTATACACGAGAAACCCACTTGAGCAGCTGGATGACTCCAAATGAAATGATATTTGATCACTTGTTTTTCTTCACGACGTCATTCCGTCACCGCGGCGTGAAAGCGCTCTCATCTCAGGTCTTTCATGATTGACTTTTTTTGAAAGATGAAAAAAAACAAAATGACCAAACTCACCGGAGTTGGGATCGGAGTTGCCGTCTGCTTCGGTTCTCTTGTCGGGGGAGGCCTGCTCGTAGAGGTCGTCTTGCGCCTGCACCAGAGGGAGAGGTTGTGTGAGGAGGGCGCCACTGCCTACGGGCTCGTGCTCCCCCAGACCGCTGTCACTGCAGCTCTCCTGGGAGCCGTCCGGCAGGTGAAACGTGACGCGTCGCTGCGACTAGAACCAAGAGCACAGAACAGAGCCTGGCATGTTAATGCTCTGCGTCGCGCCTTCTTTTTTTTTTTTTTTAATCATGAAATTAATCGAAACGAGTGTACGCTACTTCACAGCGCTGTAGTTTGTGAGACACCGCCTCGGATTTGGCCATCAACTCATTCAGACTCATTAGAGTAAGGACTTAAGATGCGATTTCGAGAGCATTTTCGCCTCAGATTTGCTATGAAGTGTCGTGAGGGGCCTCACCGCATGCTGAATGGTCACGTTTCACTGCACAATGACAACCCATAACAGCAAGCAAATTACACATCATGAGGAAAAAAATACAAACAAAGAGGTGAAGCGTTGAAAACGTGCGGTGATCTCTTTAGTGACATGTCATACATTTCACATAAAGACGATCTCTTTGTGGTATTAGTGGCAAAGTTTTATCGCATGAGTTTTGCTGCCGAAATGGTTGAGTGTCGTCACTTTGATTTGATTTTTACTACGGCAAAGCGGACCGAACAAAACATTTGACACTCGTGTGGAGAAAAGCAATTTGTTCTCCAGACATGACTTGTAAACTCTGCGATTATTGGTTTGCGGGCGCCCACGCGCACCCACGCACTCGATCTTCAAAGCCGACCTGATTGAATTTCAATGACTAATTTCGATTGTCTCCCCCCCACCCCCTCCCCCCTCCAGCTCTAATGACATTTTCCTCAGGCTTTTTCCTAAATCCAGACGCGAGCCTCCAGCTAACCTTTCATTGGCACGGGGAGGTGTTCGTGCCACATCATTGTTGATGACAGAGAGCCACAGGTTTTACACTCATTATTGGCAAAAGTAAAGGTCACCCAATCTGCAGTCTCATGCAAATGACCTCATTATATATTTAAAATTGCTCCAAGAACATGCGGCTGTTCAATTAAACCAAAAAGGTGTCTCATAACAGAAACAAGAATGTGGAAAGAGGGGGTCTGTGTGAGTGGAGGAGAGAGGAGGTGGGGGGGGGAGGGCGGGAGGCGTCTTGCAAAGAGAGAGATTGTTTCCTTCACATTCAAATACTTCTGTCGTGATGGATGTGAATAATGGATGGATGTATTTATGGGTACACTAAAGCGGGGACGAGGGGATGGAAAAGCGAAGATGGAAATGGAGGTGGGTGGAAACTACTCAGTGTGTGGACCATTGTACCTTGCTTGCCAAATCTTTGCAATCCTCTCATTAACAAGAAGTGCATCTCGTCCCCATTGCAACTACAGTACAATATATATATATATATATATATATATATATATATATATATATATATATATATATATAGAGAGAGAGAGAGAGAGAGAGAGAGAGAGAGAGAGAGAGAGAGAGAGAGAGAGAGAGAGAGAGAGAGAGAGAGAGAGAGAGAGAGAGAGAGAGAGAGAGAAAGAGAGAAAGGGAGAGAGAGAGAGAGAGATACACAGTGCCGAGGTGCAGGATTCGATTCTGGAGGAAGGCAGAGTACCCGGAGAAAACCCACTCAGGCACGGGAAGAACATGCCAACTCCACACAGGAATGCCGGAGCCGGAATCAAACCCTGGAGCACTGCACTGTAAGGCAGACGTGCTCATCATTAACGTGCCACCCCTGACGGGAAAATTGAAAAGGAAATTAAATTTGAAATGGAGGGCTGTTAACAGTGTCATGATTCTGTCTTTGTTGTTTGTTGTCCGCCAAATAAATGACAGAAGAAGCGGTCAACAGAAAGTAACGGTAACAAATGGACAAAACGTACATCCAAACGCGCAGCTGCCGGGCAGACACGATTTGCGCAGTGGAAGCGGTTTTGACAAGAGAAGTTCGTCCGCAGCGACGTGAAGGAGGAAGCTATTGTGCGTGCTATGTCGTCAAAAACACGTCCATACGAGAAAAAGTAGCAAAAAATGTGAGTGTAATTTGAACAGCCTGACCACGTCGGCATTAGCAGTTTAATCGCTAGCCAGCAGCCACCGGATGGAAGCAGCAATCAATCGTGTCACATTTGCAAGTAGCAATGACGCTAACGCCTGACGTACATTTTTACGTTTACATTATAAGCGTTTTTTATTATTCCTAATTGGTCCATTTCTTTGTAGTTCACAGTGTTATTTTATTTCATTCTACATTTGTTGTCCAGGAGAATAACAATGTTTAAAATGAATGTTCATCAAATGTTGAATTACTCTCGAATATAATTCATCGGTCACGTAAGCTACATTGGTGGCCACCTTGACCAAGACAGAATCTTGATGAAGAGCACATACCGCTGCTTAGCCTGTGACCTGACTCATCACAGGACGGGACTGGACTCGCCCAAGTGAAACTGACTTGGGAACGGCTTCAGACTTGAACGTTACAACTTGAGACTTGCCAATGTGTGAATTGATTCCATCTGCGGGACGTGGCCGGATGCGCGTTTGAAAGCATTTCCACGTTCCGGCTTGCCAGGAGTCGCTTGTAATAATATTAGCATAAGACCAGCTTTAACTGTCCCTGCTGCCAGTTTACAAGATATTATGGCTTATCACGCCGGCTAACTCTTATTATCTGCTTGTGTTTGTTTTTTTTGTTTTTTTTTAATAAAATCATCTCCCTGTCCAAACACACTCGACACAAACACTCTGTCAAAAGCTTGCAAATGATGAGGACTTGCATTCGTCCTTGCATGTTGTTTGCAATGCAAACTGTACAGAATTTAACAGGTAGAATCAAAGGCCAGTTTCGCAGACGTCATCCAAGTCAACAAAAATCCTCCAACAGTAAAAGGCATCTTAGCCTGCTAAGAAACCATTGTAGCTCTAAATCTAAGATAGGCCTATAAATGTAGTTGGTTGCATTGCAAATGAATTTATACTGCGTGGGGTCCATTGATTCGGAGCTCGGCTTTTCATATTAAATTCAAGAACTAACAAGTAGCCCTTTAAACTGAAATGGAGTATTGACTTTCAAAGGCGCAGCCTGTGTTTAAAGCAGACTGAAAATGCAATGCATCACAGGATTTTTTTTTTTTCTTTCAGCCTTCCGTTAAAACGGACCCTTTCAGGAAAACGTTTGGTCATTACGATCAAAGTAAAGGGCCGCGTAATGTGACAGTAAACAAGTCGTGATGTTTTTGTGCACTCTTTTTGCTCCTGAGTTTGACCACATGCAGTGAAGTGTTTAAAAAAAACAAACAACAACAACAACTTCTGTGAGGTATTGTGTTTCAGGAGAATGGTGCGATCCTCAGTCGAGAAGCACACACACTGAGCAGAATGTAAATGCACAGACGCGCACAATTGCACACCCAGAAGACTGCAACCTCCTCACCCCCACAAATAATCTGATCTCGCAGCAGTCTGACGCCTGCAGTGAGAGAACACATCCCACGAGTGTGTTCTCACAATCACACCACTAAGGGAGATCAGTCACCCGGGAGAGTAGAACGCACACAAAAAGACCTCTTTCCATCTCTCCCTTTCTTTCCCCATTTCCCCGAAGACCAAAGGTGCTCTGCTATCTGCTGGCCACCTTTGGAACTACGTGTCTACTGCCTTGGGCTCAAACAAACCAAAAACAATGAAACGTTGAAAAATGCTCATCTTGCTCCAGCCTTATTTATTTAGAAGAAACGCTCATTCAAAGTGACAGTTGAAATAGTCTTGCCTGTTTTGGATTTTGACTCAAACATTGACTCATTGTGCTCTGACTGCCTTTCCTGTGGCAAACTTTGCAGCCTTCCACGTCTCAAAGTGAAGTCATCGCCCTTACGTTTTGAAAAAGATTTCCCTGTGAGTGTTTTTGTGTACTTTGCCAGTCTCAATACAGCTTGTTTAAAATAAAAATAATCATAATTGAGCCATTTGTGCAGTTTGATTTTCATGAAGAGGAAAAAAAATGCTACAAACGTTCAGATGAGTACGCTTTACCTTTGCACACATCCTGATTTGATGAGCTTGCCTCAAGAAGTCTTTCTGCCAACATGAGTGCTCGTCCAAAATTCATTCTCAATTTTACTGAGTTGGGCCTGCTTATCTGAGTCATCTGCCAAAGTTGGAAAATGAGGGTGATGAGTACAGCCCAAAAGAGTAATGCGAGTGATAAAACGACAGCATGAGAATGAGATGCGTTGAATTATTGACCCATGTATAATTTCTTGTCCCAAGCTATGGCAAATTCGAGTCTTTTATTGGATCAACGATCTATTTCCTTCCCTGGGCAGCTGCAGCGTTATTGTGAAACATTTGCCCTCATGCGCCTTCCCTTCCACACAGTTGGTGGAGATTTATTGGAAAACCCAAATGTCCCTAAACTGGATGTGTAATTATGGAATGTTGTTTGTTTCTCCTTCAGTACAAAGGTCTACCGAGCCTCTTAAGTCCAAAAATCAAGTCGGATGGGCCCAAACTCCTTGCAACCTGAAAATGGATCAAGCAGTAATCAGATGGTTGCGTGCAGTTTCAAGTGCAAAAAGCAGTGATGACAAAATGAATCTTCAAGATGTTTTTTTTTTTAAACTCCTCTCTGTTCAACATAGAGCTGAAAGGGCACTGACTTACCATTAAATCAACTAACCAGAGGAGTCCAAAAAATACAACAACTGATTCATGAATCACCTTGAAACTTCATTTTTTCCCGCCTCAAAAATAAATGTTATTAATTTGCGGATTATCGCCATGATGTTTTGTTTTGTTTTTTTTCTTGTCATCTGGTGACTTCAGTCCAAAGTTTTAGACAGCATTTATAAAAGCAATGCCTACTGCCTGAAGGATTCATTCATTCATTCATATCAGCGATGTCGTCAGTGAAGCTTGCGTGAAATGTTTGGCCTACGAAAGACATGGTTGGGAAGGGTTGAAAGAAGAAAGAAAGCTGTGAAAGTGTGAGCATTGTCTTTGAGCAGGAAGTGCCAGTAGGCTTGCAGGGGAGCGCAGATGAGGGAAGGAGAGCCATTTGGGCTCCCGCTCCTCCATGGCAATATGATGACGTAACCCAGGAACAGGCAAAGAAGTTCTCCACTCTTCCATCACCATGTACCAAAGCAGCTGATGAACTTCAGATATGTCTTTATGTTCAGAGTGTTTTTTTAATTTTATATCTATCTATCTACAGATAGATAGATAGATATAAAATCTAGGGCGATGAAACGGAAACTGGACATTATTGTGGTGTCATCATTTGACTGCATTGATGCATTTCTGATTCCGAAAAATGCTTATCCCTGTTTTTTTTTTGTTTGTTTTGTTTTATAACCATCCACAGCTTGAGTTCCCCATCGACTGTGCTTTCCCTTGACCGAGAAGTCACGTTTCCTTTTTCTGGCGAAGTGAACATCTCACTACTGCTCGCTCCCCACCTTCACTCTAAATTTGGTCTGTCGTTAAATAAAGCTGACTTCAGGTTAGTGAGAACTGCGAGATTGGAGTAGTGCAACCCGCTCTGCGCGCCTGAAGCGGGGCTGTGAAAATCTGTTCAAGTGCCACAGAGCGTCAGCGACACGTTAACCTCGTCTGATTCATTCATTGGCACCACCCTACGCTGGCATAGACAGCCGCAAAGCGCCACAGACAGCAGTTCTTCTCCGTGTGACTCTTTCACGTTGAGAAGAGAATTTGCCAGTCAAGCGACTGCTGACGATAGTGCGGAGGTGCCAACGAACAAAAGCGCTGAAAAGGGGTTTGGCATATTTCTGCATTCATGTCCACATGATTCGTTTGTTACCCTTGGCGGTACAGTGCATAGTGCGCAATCACTTGACAAACTATGAGATGCAATTGTAACCGTCAAGATAGTTTAACTTCATTTGGCAGCAGAGCGTGTTTGTGCCTGTCACGTGATGAGCCTTCAATGGGGAGGTGGTGTTACGGTTGAACCTGTTTTTAACGTACGTTTTCACCACTGTAACGTTCACATTTCAAAGTCCCGATTTCACATCATTCATTTTCCATTTGCCGATTTTGCTTACAACGAACATCTTGATAACGTAAACTTTGGTATAACGACCAGATTTTTCTCACCAAATAGTGAAAAGGCCAGGGAGCCAGTAAAAGCATGCCAGAGTAAGAGTTATGGGCTGCCTCTTACGAGTAGCAGTCAAGAGGCGAGCAGCAGAATTGTGGACCAACTGGAGACACTTCATGGAGGATTGGCTGACTCCAAAGTGAAGTGCATGACAGTAATTCAGCCAAAATGTGACGAAGGCATAAAATGCTGTTTCAAAGTGTTCTTGAGAAAGGAGAGGCTGGGCCTCAGGCAGCTGCCTAAGATGAAAGAAGACAACCTTAGTTATGAATAAATTATGTGCATCTGTTGAATTTGATTGGATTTTTTTTTTTTTTTTGGCATTCAGATGGAGTTGTGTTATGAACTTCTTCAACCGCTATGACCATTTTTTCATCATTCCATTGAGTTATACTCTAGCAGATTGCTCCCAAGTTTAATTGACATTTATTTGTTTTCGGGGGGGGGGGTGGTTTCTAAAGGGCTGAAAATATAAAAGGCAATCCATATATTTTTTCTGGCATCTTCTGTTTTTCTTTCTAACACTGATATGAACCACGGCGCTCATCGGTGGCCCACACTGACCAGGCAAATTCAAGATTTGTCGTGACTTCAGATTGTTCTAGATAAATAGAAGTGGTTTGCCACTTGAGAGGGGAAGGTCTTTTCATCTTACTTTTAATGGAATCAATGTGGTGCCCGATGCTTCAAGTGCCACGGAAAGTTGTTGACATTGCCACCAGATCTTTGCACTTGCCACCATGCTCTGAGCATACGCGCCAGCTGCCAGGCTGCAACATCACACTCACGGCAGGATCCGTGATGACTGTGAAAGGTCGATATCACGGAGCCGGTGGAAAGTGAAATGGGCCTCCTCCAAAATGAGCAAGGCTCCAATAGGGAATGCTTTATGCTCGTGTTAGCCATGCTGCGGTCCGTACCTCTGCAGGAATGACCAATTGAGCCACGCTTTCATGTGGCCGCTGGCATCCCTCAAATTATCAGCCATCACATTTTTTTTCAGTAATACGTTTTGATTTTTTTTTTTGCCTCTTCCACGAGCAAAGTACAAAACCGCATAGATGACAAGTCGGGCTGCAGTCCTTCTCGTTATCGCAAATTCAAATGGCCATCCCTGATGGATGCAAACGCCTCCTTTAGAACTTGCTCACAGTTTGCAAACTGCAAAGTGCTGTTTTACTGTCAGTGCCTCACCAGCCGTGACTGACCCGAACTGACTGTCCTGTGGCACGAGGTGCGTTGAGAGGATTCTTTCCGTTCCCGATCAACTCGGAAACCCGATGGGGCTGACAATCATAAAAGTCAACCATGTTTCAATCAAAAATCATCCACCACCATAGAAATGATGAGGACAAAATGTTGCAACGTCGACGTGGTTACTCCCCAGTGCCTGAATTCGTCAATGTGATGTCATTGTGTTTCACGTAACCGGAGCGATAAATGTACGATCACAAGAATACCTCGTGCTGGAAGGGCTCCTGAAGAGGTTTTGTGCAAGAGTATTCACTTGTTGTCGTCAGTGTCAGTCGAATGGCTCCGCCTTCAATTTTGTGACATGAGGTGGAATATTTTAGTTGCATTTTACTCTTTCTTCAATTATTTTGGGTTTTTTTTGGGCTGTTGTTGGATTATTGCAAACTACGGTAAATTGTAACTTTTGCAATTATAAGGGAGGTGAATGACGGCAATTTTTTGTCATGTATCTGATTGGTATTTTGTTACTGACAGCTGTAAAGATGAGTCTTGCTGATGCGAGCGAGGCATTACATTTAACTTGTCACAGAATGGTACTGTGTCCTAGGTGTGGGCCCGCCCAGGGACAATATCTTCAGTTAACACAATTTTCCCCTATTGGAGCTGAAATAGCTGACCGAGTCACTTTACACACCCAAGTTCTAAGGGGTAATTGTACTCTGTGGAGGGATAATCACAACACATCCTGGCAAGGCAAGCTCGAGCAATGAAGCCCAAGTTAAAAGTAGTAAAAAAGAAACTATTGCTACCATAGCATGAAAAAAAATAAAAAACAACTTTTGTAAACATAAAAGGTTTGTCCTTTGGCTAAAGCTGCAGACTTGCCACACTCGTCACCTCCCTAAATATGTCTTCAGTAACATCTGGCACAAACATGTGCCACTTACGTCATGGAAAGAACCGGAAATATTAAAAAAAAATAAGAATAATAAAAGTAGTATTATATCACACATAACTGGAAATAATGTTTTCCATTCAAGTATACCTCGAGGCAAAACTTGCACTGTTTTACATATTTTGAACGCACACCAGAAGAAAACAATCCCTTGAGATACAAAACATGAACTACAACTCAGCATTTTTGCAGCAACATCTTCTCTTTCGATATAATTGAGAGCACAGACTCCAAACTAGTGTGTGTGTGCGTATGCTTGTGTGTGTGTGTGTGTGTGTGTGTGTGTGTGTGTGTGTGTGTGTGTGTGCGTGCGCGTGTGCGTGTGTAAATTTGCATGTGCTCACTTGGGAGTCTTTGAAACTGCCTAAAAATCCAAGCGAGACAAAGTGCCACTTTCATCCCAATTTTAAAATAGCGATATCCTCTATAAGGTTTTTTTTTTTGACTGTCCCCATCCCTTGTTACCGGCTTTGACAGAACAACATTAACATTTTTGAAGTGAAGTAAATGGGGATGGCAGACTATCTTTGGGGCTTTGGGTGTGTGCGGCAATGATTATTAGTTTCAAGAGATGAGAGCAATATTCAAACAATCACTCGCGCGCGCTAACTCGACTCCGCTGGCAGTGTGTAAACAAACTTAATGTCTTCAGTCCGTAGCGCCGTCAATCTCATCACCCGAGTGGGCCCTGAAGCGCCTCTTAGCATCCCGCACAAGTCCAGCGGCTTATCCAATAAACAATCATTGGCTGCTTTGAAAGTCATCAATACCATGAGTGCAGTTTTACATATGGTAAGCCCTGACAGTCAATCCAGGTAAGCCAGTGAAGGCGCCACAACGTACACGCGTCGACAATAAAATAAAATAAAAATGGTCTTGTGCGAGTAGAATGGGAGCTCGATTGCTGCGGACGTCGGAAGGCAGTTGCCATTTTTTACGGATACGTTGAAAATAAAGGTGAAGACATTTTGAAAGCAGAGAACCGGCTAGCACGCTAGCCATCACAAAGCTCTGTAGCATCTCTATTTGATGGTGCAATACATTGAGATGTGAAAATGGCGCCGCAGGTCTTGCAGTTGAGCCAGAACAACTTAATGGATTAATTGGGAGCCAACAGAGATAATTAGGCCTTTGGGGTTGTCTGATTCCACTGTTTTTGTGTTTTTTTTTGTTTTTTTTTTTTGCCTGTTGCCTCAGCATTGTCGTGTCACAGTGCTCCTGCTGTGTAATTTAGTTCATTAACAGGAATGTTGTGTCAATGTCCACAGATTAGCAGAGGCTACGATGCAAAACAAACACATGACTGATTAAAAAAAACATGTCCCCGTCAACTCCCTGATGCATTTTGCTCTTTACCCTTTTTTTATAAGATAAGATAAGAAAACCTTTATTAGTCTCGCAATGGAGAAATTCCCAATTCACAGCAGCAAAGTTATAAAAGGAAGAAGAACAACAACAAAATATCTTTAGTAAAATGGAACTGGACAACAAAACTTCTGTTATTCATGTTATCGGTATCTCAGTATTGTTTTATCCAGGATTAATATGTGAATGTAGATAAGTAAAGTTGATATCGGGGTGCTTAACAGCGAACCGCCAGGCTTCCCGTTCTGTCTCCCCCTGCTGGTTATTATTCTGTTTACCTTCGTCTGGATGGGTTGTAACTTGAAAAGTAAATTCCTCGTGCGTTCAAAATGCCCAAGGCACTTTTCGTTGCTTAATTCTACTTCAACCATTCAAACACGAGAAAGTTGCATTTCGTTTTGTTTTTCTCTTTGTTGATCTGCCAGCGCGGGGGACTGTAATCCACCTTGCTGAACGAGACAAGATTTGTTTGTGAATGAGCCGACGAATGGAACGGGCTACGGTTTCGACGCAACGCCAGTTCAAAAACGTGAAAAAAAGGAGGAGTAGATTCACAGCTGCACGAGCGCAAACGCCTTCTCTCAGTATGCACACAGTAGATAGACGACCCAGTTAAATGGGTCCAACCTTTTAACTTGACAGCTGGTATCAGCACAAATATAGCTCATATAGCAGACTCGACTTACATCGGTGTGTTTCCCCTAAGGAGAAATTACAGCTAGCGAGATGTTAGCTTAGAGTAAGTGAGCCAGGACTTGGGTTGTTTGCTGTGCTCTTATTATTGGATGCCAAGGTGTCCTTCTGTGAGGCTGACAGGCACTGAGTAGCAGGCCAAATTGATTGGTCGGCTCTTGCCCGCCAAAATGACCTGAACTCAATTTGCTTGCCGTGGCTTCAATTTCCTGGCTGGACACAATCGCCCTACCTCGCTTCCCCTCGCTCTCTTTCTCACTCTCGCTCGCTCTCACAGCATCCCTCCTTGCTCAAGAGCTGTCATTTAATTTCATTACTCAGCGGGGGGCGTGTGGGGGGGGGGGG
>CAAKHF010002940.1:63113-75432 GCA_901007745.1 Hippocampus kuda
TTTTTTGGGGGGGGGGGGGGGGGGGGGGAGACACCCTCAACCGGTTGCCAGCCAATCGCAGGGCACGCAGAGACGAACAACCATTCGCGCTGAGGGACAATTTGGAGTGTTGCATTAACCTGCCATGCATGATTTTGGAATGTGGGAGGAAACCGGAGTACCCGGAGAAAAGCCACGCAGCCACGGGGCAAACATGCAAACGCCACACGGGAAGGCCGCAGCCGGAACCGAACCCTGCACCTCTGCACTGTGAGGCGGGCGTGCTAACCAGTTGCTCAGCGTGCCGCCCTCTCATAACTCCAAAAAAGGACAAAGAATCACAAGAGCGCCAGTGCTCTTTTCCTCAAGGGACATGATGGGGGCTTTGCTGGAGAATGAAGAGCAGCAATGGGGCGAAATGCGCAGTACAGGGAGATCAACAAAGATTGAAATTTCACATGGATTCCAGTTCCTTCGCCTTCGTTTGAAAAAGTCATGATGCAGCCGGGGGGAAACTGGGCCAGCTTTCAGCAATCTCAGATGCTCCGTTTGGATTTCAGGCAGACAACAAATACAGGTCAAATCCTACCTGCTTGCCAGCACCACAAGGGGGAAACATTGTCCAACTACACATCAGCCAACAGTGGAGTTCATTTCTCCCCCCACCCCCTCCCTTTTTTCTTTCCTCTGTAATTTGTATGACTGTATGTTTGTCTTTCGGCCACTTCCTCTCCATTGTACTGTACAACATAATCAATATGGTCCATCAGTGTCAGTCTAAAACTTCAAACTCACTTAAACCCAAGTCCCCCATCCATCATACATCTCAAGGTCACTAAAAGAGCAAGGATGAAGGACGGAGATAAATGTGTGTGTGAGGGCAACGGAATGGAGACAGAAGATTGAATGCGTGTGTGTGTGTACATGAAGGACTCCCAGGAAGCGTGACAGAGAGTGAAGCAGAGACAATGGCGGTGGGGGGCATCTAATGGCAGAAATACAGAGCCTCCATGAGTCAAACCAAGTTGCGGTCTGAAATTAGCAGATTTTTCACTGTGAACGCCGCATATTATCCGGGTAGGCAACTGGGGAGAGGAGAAGAGCGAGTGCGGGTGCTGCACCGGGAGGCGGGGGTCGGCGTTTAACTTAACAAGATTAATGTTTGCCTCATCTCTTTGCATTTTATTTCCTTCTCCTTGCAGGGCCCTTGTCAAATCTCTTTGGACAGGCTCTCACACACACGCCACTGCATGCAAGGGGACTCCAAGGACATTCCAGACTGTGTCAAGGAAGGGGAAGTGACACACACACACATACACACATACGCACGCACACACACATGTGTATATATGTGTGTGTGTGTGTATATATATATATATATATATATATATATATATATATATATATATATATATATATATATATAATTCTTAAAATAAAGGCATTCGAATTTTCATTGAGTTGATCAAATTTTGACTACATAAAGGGCAAAGAATTGTTTTCAGGTCATCAAAATAGAAGACATGTTGGTTGAGAAAAACATTGTATCACACAAGACAGCTTCCCATTCTGCGAATGGATGTCTAATACTTTGTCATATGTTTTATGTATAGTATAGGCGACTGTTTTAAGATCCAGATTTTTTTTTTTTTTTTTTATCTTTCAGTTTTGTGTGGATCTGAATTAATTTCGTGTAGATTATTCGTGATGTTTGGAGACATTCCTGTGAGGATATTGCAGTCGAGGGCGTGACCCCTCTCTCTCAAATTCGGCTAGCCTCGGCATCGCGTGCCCATGGACGGAAACTCCAACACGGTGCTACCAACAGGTCAGCAATTTTTTTTCAACCTGAACAACGTTGCGAGGGCATCTACACGAAAACAGCAAAACAGAGTTTTCGGCTGCAGCATCCCATTTGAACATTTGTGAATATTTGAGAGGGGAGCAAAAGCTCTTTTTTTTTTTGTCAGGGTTCTCTCAGGGTGCCTAACGGTCGCAAAGACGCCCAAAGACGTGCGGCAACAGTTTCAATGGACGGCGCCAGTTTTTCTTGTCACAAGGGAACATTTTGAACACGTTAAGAAAAAACATTCAAACGTCTCTGGTGGGGTTGGCGAACATTTGCGACCTTGAACGACCCCTGACAAACCCTGACGAGAAGTTAACATTCGCGACCTCCGCTAACGCTTGCGAACCTCGGCGGCTTTCGGTGTCGCGGCTCCAAGGCTACACGCAGAGGGCACGTTAGCCAAATGAGCGAAGAATATTGAAAACAAATATCTGGCTCTAAACAAAAGCCAACATATACATTTGGAGCTTACACAGTATCTATTCCAATTACTTTGAGCAAACCTCTGTCTATATCCAGACCGACCATTTCGCTGAGGAGATTAAAAGAACAGGTATGATGAGATTAAGGGGAGGGATGACGCGATTAAGACTGACTACTTTAAAATGATTATGAAAGGCTTAGATGGCTGGGTCGTGCGTCGCGTTTTAAAAGAAAAGGAGAGAGGCAGGACAAGGAGCAATCTTTGAGGTTTTCATCCATGGAAACAACAAAGAGAAGCTCAATGTGCATGTTACAGGCTCATGTCAACAACACTTTCAGCGGCACTGTTTGACTTCACTGCAGAAAAACGGAGACACAAAAAAAGAAAAATAGAATTAAAACGTGGAGTGAGCACTCCCACATGACCTCAGAGAAACAATGACAATGGAATGGCCTGCAGCAGGGTCCCCTACTTCCTCCTCTTTCTCATTTCTTCTTCTTTTTTTTTTTTTTGGTGTGTACTTTGATGTACAAAATAGCCCCGATCCATAAACAGAACCATTACTTTCACTGCCTAGCTACCTTGCTTCCCTTGTCTCTCTCTCTTCCTCTCCTTTCCCCATCGCACAGTCTTCTCCCCCTCAAACACGCACACACATTTGCCATTCTCTCCGAAGCTACTTTCAAGGTATATTTTGCCAGAGGGCTTTTCAGTGGTCATGGCTAATATCGAAAGGAGTAGAAAATTGTGCCTCATCTGCCGCATTCACGCCGACTGATTACTGGCCGAAGAAGTACATATATGATTGACAGTGATGTATGGGGGCTTTCACACCTCCATTTTATCCGTCGTTCTACCTTTTGTTGTTCAATCATCCTGTCAGTCTGTTTAACAATGTAACCGAGAGCAATCGAAACATGGCATTCAAAATGGTTGGGTTTTTACTTATGTACCATGTTTGTTTTTTGTTTGTCTCCAAACAGGTACACAGGTATTATTGTTGCCATGACTATGTTTGATTTATTTAATTTGATTATACGGATTGAAAAGGCGAGTAAGGGTGTACGCAATTTTATATTATAGTTTCATACTAAAGAGACTAGGGAACACTATGCATAAAAAAAAGGAAGAATATGCACGAATACGATGGATGAGAGGGGGGCGGGGAATAATATGATCCCCCATAAGCACAATACAGTACCGTAAACTAAAAAACTGTTCTGCTGAGATTGGGCAGACATAATATAAATATATCAAATGGGATTAAAGACAACTAAGAAGGTTGCCAAATGGACAGTCTGGGCAAGATCTGGATATAACTTGGATTGATGTTAAACATGTTGACCCTGCTTACAGAGAGCAAATTGTCTCCAAATCGCATTTCTTTAGGGATGGAAAAAGTGACAGAAGGTTACACCAATAAAACGATACTGACAAAAACATTACATGGTGTTCAGAAGTCACAACAGTTCAAAAGACTATATTAAAAAATCCTGCGATTGGCTGGCGACCGATTCAGGGTGTCCTCCGCCTGCTGCCCGAAGGCATCTGGGGTCGGCTCCAGGACGCGCCGCAACCCTTGTGAGAATAAGTGGATCGGAAAAATGGATGGACAGATATTAAAAATGAAAACCTTACTTTGAAATTTAAATGTTGCAGCTATGAGACTTAGGCATTCTGATCACTCTCAAAATGTTGATGCAGCAGCATTTGTGTGTTTAAACTGTCGTCAGTTCATGTAAAATGATGCAAAGAGTTTTCCCTTAGTTCTTTAGAGCAAATGTACCGCTGGCACAATTCCATCCTGACAGAGTGGCAGACAATGAAGTCTTGTGATGGCAATTCTCACGATGGCAATGCTTTCAGAAGCCAACACTCATACTTGTTTGATTGTAGAAGAGAAAAGGCTGCATGTGACATGAATTTTGATAAATACAAGTTTCCTGTAAGCTAGCCCAGGTCTGCCTTATGTAATAACATCACACCGCTCCTGAAGGGCACTGGAGCACAAGTAGGATGCAGGCATTGCTATAAATAGGATCTATCTATCTTGATCGATAGCTAGCTAGCTAGCTGTCGATCTAGCTACTTGTCTATCTAGCTGCCTATCTAGCTAGTTGTCTATCTAGCTGTCTATCTAGCTAGCTCTCTTTCATCCATCAAGTGATGCCGGGATAGGCACCAGCATGCCCACGACTCTCGTGAAGATAAAGCGGTTCAGATAATGGCTGGATGGATGTTTCTCCACATAAAGGCCTACATTTACTGGATTTGTAGAAGGCGACCACATCTGAATTATGGCCACCAGTACAAGATTTTTTCCACAACCCGCTCACCCCTGCTGTGTGAATAAGCATTCCGAAGACGTGACTTTGTTTTTTTTTTCTTATTTACGAATGAGACAAAGCAGTGCACATTAATAGTACTAATTCAAGGCAAGATTGCATAAAAAGGACTATTTGGAATCGCAACTCGCTGGAAATCAAACATTTGTGATCACTGTGTTTTGATTATCGCAGAAATTTGGTTCAAATGAGCCACGAATTCTACTAGCCTGTATTCGTTGACAGACAACAGGGCAAGAGAGGGAGCTAGCTACCTCTGCCCCATTCCAAATGTACGCAATAAGTGTACCATTGTATTTTTTGTTGGAGTATGAAATATGAGGCACACACTTGATCGCTTCAGCTGCAAAGCCTTTTGCTAATTTATTACTCCCATAAATATTCATTTATTCCATTAATGCGCCTTAGCTGTAATCCGCCTCTACGTTGCATTAAACTAATTCCTGGAAACTAAATGGCTGCAAGCTATTCTGTTTCAAAGAATACATAACACACCGATGTGATGGGTGTCAATCATATTAATGGTCCTCCATTTACAGCAATGCAATCATGAAAATCTTTAACCTCTCACTCGTACTGGATGTTCTCCTTGGAAACCCTTAGTCTTTCTCAGAGAGCACAAAGGGGCATCAAACGGCAAATTTAGGTCAGGCGGTAAGGTAGGAAAGCTACCTGACATTTCCTTGGTGCTGATTTGCACAGAACACTCTTTGTGTTGAGTGACCTCTCTCTCTCTCTCTCTCTCTCTCTCTCTCTCTCTCTCTCTCTCTCTCTCTCTCTCTCTCTGTATATATATATATATATATATATATATATATATATATATATATATATATATATATATATATCTATCTATCTATCCATCCAGTTAGCTAGCTTGCTATCAAATGTCATTATTTTTTATATGTGGCTATGACAGCATTTCAATCGTGAGTTTTAGTATCGTATTCATGATTTTGTAGTTTGTATGTGAGTCTTTTGACAGCGTGTAGTAAAGCAAGAAATTCAGTAGCATTCAAGTGCATCTCACTGTAAGAGTGTTTGTGATGGGCTCTGGCTAAATGGTCCTCATGGGTCAAAACAAAAAGTGATGTTCATACATTTTAAACCGACTTGTAATTCCCTTTAAAATGACATACAGTCCATGGAGGTTCCTCAGAGACTGACAAAGTTACAGCAATTTTAATGCTGCCAGCTTGAAATGTACATTTAAAGTCTTGGCACATACATCTTTCAAAGCAACATATGCGCACTAGCCTGTTTGAATGGCAAACTAGGCTACTTACTGACGAGGAAGTCACAGTGACACACACTAGCAAATCCATGAAATCTTTTTACAATCATGTCCATGCGTACACCTTTTGTTTTGCAATCTAATAGCTGTTTACAAGTAAAAAACCTATAAAAAAAGAACGTGCTGGTCCTAAATACACACTTTCCACTACCCCACTTGATGGCAATTGATAAAAGAAGAATTTCAAGAGCAGGAATGTTGGAGTTGTACGAGGCTTTCAGCAAATATATGAACCCATATACACAACGATAAAAACAGTGTATTCCAACATCACCAGATAGGGGCCTCTTCTAATTCACACTGTCGGGCACTCCTCCACCCAAAAATCGAATAAAAATGAAAAATGGTGAAAACAAATTATGAGGGTGCGGTCGTCAAATGGTTGAATCTGCAAGCGTTACTGACTCTTGCAATTGGTAGATTGCTGTCCGGACTTGGAGATGACCAAAACGAAGCGTCATTTCACTCCATGGCCTTCATGTCACATATGTAAGGTCAGCCGTGCTGGCTTGGCAAATTGATATGGATGAGTAATGGGATGCCGCCCGCATCCGGACTCTGTGGGAAGGTGAAGGGCTGTTGCCAAGCCCCACTCCCCACTGACCTCTCCTTTCTGTGCACTTGGCATATTTCTCTGTCCCCCAGTGGGACTTTCTCCCAAGAAGTGAATTCTGGCAACCAATCGGATTCTTCCTCGAAGCTCTCTAATGGCCGTCGGTGACGACGAAGACCAGAATGGGGAATGTGCAAGGAAACATCACATTAAAAGCTCCCAGGCCATCCGATGTCCCCAAATAGATGTTAAACCTCGAAAACCCCGTCATCTCACATTCCAGAAGCGCGAGCTTGGGTTTTTTCTTTTTTTCCTCGCCTTTTGTATTTGGATCCCACCATGGGGCAGACAGACACAAAAAGGGGCATTGTAACACACTGCTGATTCAAGGTTTTAGCCCAGCAAATCCTGGGCAAGGAACTGAGAGCAAAGAGCTGGCTATTTTGCAGTTTTGCTCTCATCTGCCAATTTCTTCCCGGGGCTTTCAGAGTCAATCAAAGAGCTACCAGAATGCTCACACCAGCCTTTTAATTATTCATGGTAATTCTATGCCACTACACACTCCCTCTGCAGGAGTGTCGCCTCCCTCCAAGTGAGGCGTGCTGTGATGTGTGTATCTGTATTCAATGTATGGGGGAGGAGGGGTAATCATTCATTTTTTACAAAAACTGGCTCAGGTATTCAGCCTGTGCCACTGGCAGCTTTTTTTGGGTCTCCTGGCTTGCAATTTTTTTTTTTTGGGGAGTGGGGGGGGGCTTTTTAATCATTTCACTGAACAGGTCACAAACTTACATTCTGCTTTTACAAGCGTTTGCAATATCCTTTCCACCCTATTTTTCGCATTCTATCCTAGTTTCAAACCGTAATGTCTTGAGAATAAACATGCATATTAGATGCCCCCCAAAATTGCCCTTCAAAAGCTGCCTTTGTACTTTATGCGCTGCCCCAATTTGCTGAGATCCATGCTCAAAAATGTACCTGCATATTGCTTTGATCAGACGCATATTTTGTTATGTGCGGAGAGAATCTCTCTTACCTTGCTAACAGTTTCGGCTGGCGCCCCTCGGGGTCACGGGTATGAATAGGTCGCCATACATGCCACTTTGGAACTAGCCTGCCGACAGCAACGCTAAGCTAGTAGGGGCAATATCATCAGCGCATTTCAAGTGAATGGACAAGAAAAGCAACGTTTTTCAAATGCTCTCCATTAATAGCACACACGTTGGCATTGACAAAAGGAAAAACCTCTTGAGAAATGTGCATGTTATGATTTTATTTCATTGGTCATACTCTGCCTTCTGATGGGAATGCCGCCCTCCCCAACATGGCCGCCACGTGGGCAGTTGTTAGCCACTTGGGACAGTGTGCTAGCGTATTTAGTTTTCATATCTATGCCAAGAACACACGTGTGGAAAATACTAATTAGTTCTTAGTTCCATGAGGGAATTATGTCCAAACCACCACATTAATATATAATGTACATTTGTAGACATTAAGTAGCAGATGAGAATGAAAGTGCACCTTTTTGTCACAGCTTTGATTGGATACTGTCATTTTTTTTTTTTTTTCGGGTGGGTGGGGGGCGGATCTTGTTATTCTTGAAAAATTACAGTACATCTTTCAGGGGGAAAAAAGATTACCAGGAATAAGATGAGTTAATATGTCCATTCGAAGACTTGCTCAGTGTTCACAGCACAGCCAAGATCCTCAGTCTGGTGTTGAAAAGTATGTCTATAAGCATACCTGCAGGGGCTTTGGATCCCCCTCCCCCCCCCCCCCCCCCCCCCCTGTTTTTCTGAAAGTATATGCATTTTTATCCTATGAACTAATTAGCCAGAGCGGGGGCAACCTTTTGTTTTTCGTGGCTGTCTGTCAGCCTGCCGACAACCATTGACAGCGCAAGGTACAGTAGATGTCAAGTTCAGCCTTCTTTTGTGGGTGTAAGAAAAGCCCATTACTAGGAGGTGTGGACAGGAGGTTGGGAGCAGCTAAATGGAAACCAAATGAGCTCAGTACGACTGAAAGCTTAAAATATAATGACCGGGAAAGGGAACAAAAATGACTGTGCTGGGGTTGAGGGAAGTGACGGCGAGATGCTGCGATCTCAGGGAAGGTGGCCCTGTGATGCCGGTCTTTGCTGGGCCTGGGATGTCGCCGATGGAAGGAAATAGTTCGATTTTATTGGTTAGCAGGTGGAGGAAAATTAGACATTTTCCCTCCCCCGGGGCCCCCAAACGGCTGTTTGGTTTTTTTTTCCCCCCCATCAGAAGCACCGAGGAAATAAAGGCGGGGGCGATGAGAGAGTAACGTTTTGGAAAGACTGCTTACGGAAGTGCATGCACCCCTTTTGCACAAGGGGACGGCTAATGTTGCTTGCCATTTGCCCACCCCTCGCCTCCGAATGCTGAGAATTCATAAATTAGTCCGGTGATGCATTTTGATCCAAGTTACTCCGACTTGATTAATGACTAAAATCTGCAGCGGCGTTTGTTTGTTGTTGACGTTGAAAGAAGAAACAACTGATCTGAGATGTTCTGGCCGCTCACATTATGCACCAAAAAAAACCAACAACAATCAACATCTGCAAACATTTTGACGTTAAGGCTTCTATTTATACATGAATCTGCTCTAAACGCATTTAGCAGATGTGTACTTTCACTTCTAAATGTATTTTTAATCACCATCGTTCGAGACGTGTTAGGAGACGTCAGATGAGCATTAATGAAAATGAAAAGATCTTTTCCAGCGTACTTTACACCTCGTCACAGTGTGGCTGTTAGCACCCTGTTTTTTTTTTTTTTTTTTAATGTCGAGTAAATCCACCCATCCGCCGCAGAGAGGCGCGACGCTCCCGGGACTGGTGGCCAGCCAATCACAAGGTGTATTTCGTCAAGATGAATGCTAAGAATACCTTTTCCAAGACATTTAGGCCCTGAAAGCGTGGAAAGGATGACTGTGGAATTTCCCTCGGCTTGTATCATGCTTTACCTTGCAATCAGTATTTTAGTGCGGCATCGGTGAACAATGTGCACAATGCTTTCCCGGCAGCACGTGCACTTTTAGACTTTGCTGTGGTCTGCAACTTGCCGCCTCACGTCATGAAAGATGAGGCTGAATGGAACTCATGCATAATGATGCATGATTCATTATCTCGCCTTACAATGTGTGTTTCGCACCTGCGGAACGCACTGAGATTCACCCCGAGGCCGGTCGGAAAAAACCGTGCTGGCGACGTGCGCCGCCTTGAAAAAGGTTGCCCGTGCACGTGTGCTAATAATGGGTCTCATTACATTTAAGACGCACAGTAATATGTGTCCACGCATCAAGCCGCTCAAAACACACACGCGTGTTTGCAAACAGAAGATTAACAAGTAAGCCTAGTAAGGCCGCAGGGAGGATATTCCGATTTAGAGTCCTTTAAATAACAGTGGAAGACACACTTGGCCTCCGGTGTAATGTTTATCACCGGCAAGATCAAGAGACTGGCATCCCATAATAGCGCTCTGCATTCACAGCGTGTCTCGTCGATCCTCGCCGTGGCGCTGGTGATAAATGGGCGAGCGTCGAGCGGTGCTCACCTCTGAGAGCCCTCGCCTTACCCTTGCCGCTGTCCCGTAAAGCATTCTGGCTGATGGCAAACTGCACAAGCCCAACCCTCAAACGAGATCCAAAGATCACGTTGGACTCCAAAATCACCGCCTTTATTCCGTGCGGCGCAAAGATCGACTTTGAACGCGTTTGCCGATTTGTGACGTTGGTGGTTTTTTTACGGTTTCAGATTGGAGTTTTTTTGGGGGGTTTTTGTGCCCCGCCGGCTTCCAGGAAACGCGGAAGTGGCGTGAGCAATGTGGCGAGATGATGGGTGTTACCGCCGCATCGTTGGTCCGCTCTGCATTAGGCGGCATGGTCGAAGCTAACCAGAGGCTCAAAGACTTTCCTACTTTTCCCGCTGATGTCCTCATACTTTGCACTCTAACTATGGACTATTGATTCAGCGCAGCTACTTTAGAGAATGAAATATTTGCTCAGAATATGCCCTTGACTAATTGCATTCAGTCACGCACACGTTCCGTTTTACCATAAATGCATTACACGGGGTATGATTCTGACAAATGCCAACGTGTCAGTGCTGAAATGAGACTTTTCGTCTTTTTTTTCCTCACATTTAGTTACAAATGTGTCAGCATTGGTCGAGAATAAACACTCAAAAGTAGCAAGTAATCCCTGAATGGCTATTTCGATATTGACAACAACAACAACAACAACAGCAAAAAAAGTGTGCCTTGAGGATGTTGGGGGTCACACGGAGCCCTTCGGAGAATAACAAGAGAGGGAGCGGAAGCGGCGAGGGAAATAAAGCCAATTCGTTGATGCCGGGAGGATTGCCGATTCCCACTGCTCTTCGGAAAGGGGGGAAAAAAAAAAGCTGGCTTGCCAAGTATTGGCTTGACAATTTCGACTCACTGTGATGTAGCTGTCATCCTTTCAAAGAAAGTGGATGCAAAGGGAAATGGGTGCATGTAGCGTGTCTTTCAGTGAAGACCAAAGATGGATGTGAGACCTTTATTTCATTCCGCGCAGAAGAAATGCAGCACTGGTTCTTCGTGCAGTATGACGACTCCCAAGCTTTCTATCATTCCCGCATGTGGAAATGAGAGAAATAAACGATTTTGAGAAAACACTTGTTGTAAAACTACGCGATATGTGAATCCAGATTGTTTTTAAAAAGTGGTCAATTCCATTGCAGCTTGTTATTGTTGTTTTTGGGGTTTTTTTGTATGCTGGCTAAAATGACCCTAAATCACTTTTGTTTACAGGTTAGCCTTTTTTTTTAATCACAACCCAATGCACCAGAAATCCAACCATTCATTTTCTATCCCACTAATCTGTGTCGTGAGACGGCACGGTGGGCGTGCAGAGCTCGATTCTTGCGTGGGTTTTCTCCGGGTACCCTGCTTTCCTCCCACTTTCCCAAAACATGAATGGCAGGTGAATGCAACACTCCAAATTGTGATTGCGATCTATGGTAAGCTTGCAAGTGAACCATCAGGAAATATTTGATCTGATGACATATCTCGTCAAAGAAAAAAAAAGCTTGTACCTCGAGAAGTGTTTTTTATGGAAAAAAAAACAACAAAAAACTAAAGAAAAAAGAAGCGATGAGTTCATTCTCATCGTGGTATGAAACACTTGGAAAAGAAAATGGCATCGTGGTGCTTTGGTGGAGACGAAGGTGTGGGTGGTCGATCATGCGGTCACGCCAACGGTTTGAGTCCAAAGTTGTTTCGTCAGCTTGGAGAAAATGTGGACGCCGCACACTGCTTTGTGGAGGAGTCTATTAAATACAGAACGCTATGCAATTCCACCAAGTCAGTAAGTGAACGCGTACTGACAACCTGTCAGCCTGAAAGGCTTTTATTGCCGCGTTCAGCCTCTGGGCAGAACATCAGCCATATTCAGTGCAGCCTGCACAGGCACAAGGGTGATGTACTTACAGGTCTCCAGATTGCTACATCATCTATTCACTATTGAAAACACAACATGACTGGCAAAAAAAAAAAAAAAAAAAACTACAAAGAATTGAAATACTTCCAACGCTCCTGTCACGCCACTGTCACTGTCTATTGCCCGACGGCATAAAAATCACAGTGCTTTGCTCGAAGCTATCATGAAGGGTTTTTTTTCTTTCTTTTTTTGTTTTGATTGAATTGGCTTCATCGAAGCTATTATGATTCATCTGAGTCGGATTCGTATTCTTCTTCTTCTTCTTCTTCTTCTTCTTATTATTATTATTATTATTATTGAGCCAGTCCATTGAATTGGTTCCATTTGCAGCCCAAGGGAAATAAAATACCATACACACAAAATGAACTGT